>BSAI01000013.1:620693-633710 GCA_036245035.1 Adrianichthys oophorus | reverse complement strand
ATTACTGTACTACTGCATTACTGGATTACTGCACTACTGCATTACTGTACTACTGTATTAATGTACTACTGCATTACTGGATTAATGTACTACTTCATTACTGGATTACTGCACTACTGCATTACTGCATTAATCTACTACTGTATTACTGCACTACTGCATTACTGTACTACTGTATTACTGGATTACTGCACTACTGCATTACTGTACTACTGTATTAATGTACTACTGCATTACTGGATTAATGTAATACTGTATTATTGAACTACTGCATTACTGCACTACTGCATTACTGTACTACTGCAATACTGGATTACTGCACTACTGTATTAATGTACTACTGCATTACTGCACTACTGCATTACTGTACTACTGTATTAATGTACTACTGCATTACTGGATTACTGCACTACTGCATTACTGTACTACTGCATTACTGGATTACTGCACTACTGCATTACTGTACTACTGCAATACTGGATTACTGCACTACTGTATTAATGTACTACTGCATTACTGCACTACTGCATTACTGTACTACTGTATTAATGTACTACTGCATTACTGGATTACTGCACTACTGCATTACTGCACTACTGTATTAATGCACTACTGTACTACTGCATTACTGGATTACTGCACTACTGCATTACTGTACTACTGTATTAATGTACTACTGCATTACTGGATTAATGTACTACTGCATTACTGGATTACTGCATTACTGTACTACTGCATTACTGCACTACTGCATTACTGTACTACTGTATTTCTGCACTACTGCATTACTGCACTACTGCATTACTGTACTACTGCATTACTGGATTACTGTACTACTGCATTACTGGATTACTGCACTACTGCATTACTGCACTACTGCATTTCTGTACTACGGTATGAATGTACTA
Organism: Adrianichthys oophorus; assembly: GCA_036245035.1. Classification (NCBI taxonomy): domain Eukaryota; kingdom Metazoa; phylum Chordata; class Actinopteri; order Beloniformes; family Adrianichthyidae; genus Adrianichthys; species Adrianichthys oophorus. The sequence continues at coordinate 632,802 of BSAI01000013.1, read as the reverse complement.
CTGCATTACTGCACTACTGCACTACTGCACTACTGCATTACTGGATTACTGCATTACTGCATTTCTGTACTACTGTATTAATGTACTACTGCATTACTGTACTGCTGTATTAATGTACTACTGCATTACTGCACTACTGTATTACTGTACTACTGCATTACTGTACTACTGCATTACTGGATTACTGTACTACTGCATTACTGTACTACTGCACTACTGGATTACTGCACTACTGCATTACTGTACTACTGCATTCCTGGATTACTGTACTACTGCACTACTTCATTCCTGGATTACTGCATTACTGTACTACTGTATTAATGTACTACTGCATTACTGCACTACTGCATTACTGCACTACTGCATTACTGTACTACTGCATCACTGGATTACTGCACTACTGCATTACTGTACTACTGTATTACCGTATTACTGCATTACTGGATTAATGTACTACTGCATTACTGCACTACTGCATTACTGTACTACTGCATTACTGGATTACTGTACTACTGCATTACTGTACTACTGTATTACCGTACTACTGCATTACTGGATTAATGTACTACTGCATTACTGCACTACTGCATTACTGCACTACTGCATTACTGTACTACTGTATTAATGTACTACTGCATTACTGGATTAATGTACTACTGCATTACTGGATTACTGCATTACTGCACTACTGCAGGGCTGCACGGTGGCGCAGTGGTTAGCGCTCCTGCCTCACAGCAAGAAGGTTCCCGGTTCAAGCCCTGGCTGGGGGACCTTTCTGTGTGGAGTTTGCATGTTCTCCCCGTGCATGCGTGGGTTTTCTCCGGGTACTCCGGCTTCCTCCCACCGTCCAAAAACATGCTTCATAGGTTAATTGGTTATTCCAAATTGTCCCTAGGTGTGAATGTGAGTGTGTATGGGTGTGTGATTGTGGCCCCTGCGACAGACTGGCGACCAGTCCAGGGGTGTACCCTGCCTTCGCCCATGAGTAGCCGGGTTAGGCTCCGGCAAAACCCGTGACCCCGAAAGGGATAAAACGGATTGGAGAATGAATGAATGAATGAATGCACTACTGCATTACTGTACTACTGCATTACTGCACTACTGCATTACTGGATTACTGTACTACTGCACTACTGCATTCCTGGATTACTGTACTACTGCATTACTGGATTACTGCATTACTGGATTACTGTACTACTGTGTTAATGCACTGCTGCATTACAGCATTACCACACTACTTTAAAGGGTGTATACTTCTACAGCACAATTCTATTGTATTCTATCTTTCTTTGAGGCCCAAAGCCCTTTACAGTCACATTCACACACTGATGGCGGCTCTGTTGCCAAACACCGGCGCCAACCTTCCACCAGAGGCAATGTGGGGCTCAGTGTCTTGCCCAAGGACATTTTGACACATGGGCGGGCAAGGTGGGAATCGAACCTGCAATCTTCCGATCAGAGGACGACCAGAGGACTACCGCTCCACCACGGCCACCACATTACCATTACTGCATTACCGCATTACTGCATTATTGGATTACAGCAGTACCACACTATTGCATTACTGCAGTGAGTTAATATGTGATTATGGCGTTTTGGATCCAAGACCTCGTTTCCATTTCACTCCAAACTCGTTGTTTCCTCTGATCCTAAATATGACCTCTGCTCCCCTTCCTGTTCTGCTGCGGATCATTTCCTCATCGATCAATGACCCTTTGACCTCCTCTCTGAGATGCAGACGGGAGGTCAGACCTGAACTGATTGAAACTGCTAGCTTCCAAACATCCAGAGCATTAATCACAGACAGGAAGCATGATGCTGAAAGCTTGTTTGACTGCAGGTACAGAGGAGTGTTTCTGGAAGGACCGGTAACGGAGATATTTCTGTCTTTGTGTTATCAAGGATTTTAGACATCCAGTTTGAACCAGACACATGCAGGTACTTGTTCAAGTGTTGAACCCCCCCCGTGTTAGAAAGCTTAAAGAAACTGCCTTACTGTACAAGGGGAGGTGGTCAAAGGAACAGCAGAAATCAATAAATGTAAGGAATGTCTGCACTACAAATAAAGCTTATCTCGACTAAGTGTTGCTAAAATGAGTTTAGCCTGATTTGGTTTCATTTTAAACAGTCTTTCCTTTATCTTGGCTATCTTCATTTTAGTCTGGTGCTGAGCAGGTTTAAAACATGGTTTGGATGACCTGCAGGCCTTTCTGTTGATGCAGGAATTCACATGAGACGTTTGGAAAATATCTTTTTGTGTATGTGTGTGTTTTTTGAGTGTGTGTGTACCTGCAGCTTGCGGTCGTGGTCTCCGCTGCAGAGCGAGTTCAGGGACACTTTGAAGGTCTTCCAGACGGGGTTGAGATTATTCATGACGGTCTGATAACAGAGGAGGAAGGTCAGACCTGAGAAGGGTCAGGGGTCACGCCGCCTTCAGTCCTGTTAGTCCTAGACCTCTGCTCTGACTCCACTCAAACCAAACCACATCAGGGACAAACTGCTGCCTGGAGGATTCATCTGCTCAATTTCAGGTGCCATTATTCCCGGAGGTCTCCTCAGCTCCTCAGAGGAGTTATCGGAGCTCCAGGATCTCCTCCAAATGTTTGTTCTTCTTATAGTCTCCTTCCAGCAGTCGGTTTGAACTGATCCAAGCTAAATCATTATTGCTCCCATAGTTCTGCTTCTCCAGTCTCCCATTATCTGTGATGCTGACCTGAGCCCCCCCCCCATCCAGCAGGTGGCATTGTGCTCTGTTGTCATTGGTTCAACAAATGTATGAAGAAGGGCTGTGGAGGAGTGGAAAACCAAATTTGATCTGAAAGTGTGTTTGCAGCTCAGTGTTTGTCGTTGGGTTCACGTTGTGTTTTTACACCGAGATGCTTTTTATGGGGGGGGTTCAGAGCTTTGGAGAATCTGCATCTGTCACCACAGATCTGTACGGGATCTGGTTCTGAGGCTCTGAACCCGGATCAGGACCTCATCTTCAGGCTTGCACAAACGAAACAGCAGAGACACTAACCGAACTCTGGGAGCAAACGAACTCGTTCTGGGTGGATGAGAAGAACCTTCATGGTTCCTCAGACTGATCTACAAAGTCCTGCCTCATTTCAGTTCTACAGGAAGTTAAAGTCTGGTTCCTTGACCAGACTGACACCTCAGACTCCTTCCTGCCTGATCCTCATCCTCACATGAAGAACCCTCAAACAAAGTGCTTGTACCTCGGTTCTGTAGACGAGCTGCATGGTGGCGTCATCGTTCACCCTGTAGATCTCCAGGAACGGGTCGGATTTACTGAAGAAGTCCTAACAAACACATTTGAGATGATCTGGTCATCGAGTTTCTGCAGAAGACTTATACAGACGAATGTCTCTGGAGGAAGACCAGATACTAAACTAGAAGAAGAGAAAACAAACATCTGCAGCTGCTTCTTCTGTCAGACTGAAGCTGCTTTTTCCTGTTTTCTCAGATGGTTAATGTAAACTTCATTGATGTCCAGCCTGTTCTGGTAGGACTCCACTGAGCAGCTCTTAGAGATGATTTGAGGCAAACTTCTGTTTGTTGTTATGGAACAAAAAGCGGTTTGCTCATCACAAACGCCAATATTTTATTCCCAGCAGAACAAAGATAGCACAAACATCAAGCTGAGAAAACTCACACTTTCATCCAATAGATGAGCTCATTTCAAATGTAGTAGTTGGACAAGAGTACGGTTACCATGGTTACCACGGTGCAGCCTCTCCTCTTCTTTACAGGGCCTATATCTTGCTATAGTTAAGTCTTTCAGAGTAAACTATATCCATATATGTGATTGTATATTACCATTCGGGGTTGTTTTCCATGAAAAATGAACATCCTAAAACACTTTAAAAAGTTGACATGGTAAAGGCCCTTTAGACAGGAGGACTGCAGAGTTCTGCTGGATCATTCAGTTACCGTTGTGTCCATAAGTGTCACAGAATCCTCTGAGGCTTGATCCTGACACACTTATTTGTCATGTTCTGCTCCAGGTTTTACATGTTTTATTGTTTAGGAAAATAGTTTTTAAATGATTTAAAATCTCCTTGTGCTTCTGAGTGTAGATCTTCTGCTGACCTGATATTCTTTCATAGCTAATCCCGTTCCTGAAATCCCTCCATTGCTCGCTCCTGTTTGATTTCTCTGAGACCTGCAGCATCACAGTGAAATGAGCTCATTTAGTGAAGGAAAGTGTAAAAAGTCTCCGGTTTTGCATTTTCTGTCTTTAGTCATTTAAAAACATTTTATTTTATTTAAATTTTAAAAGTGTTTTTATTTTTCAGAATAAAGGTCAGCATCTGTCTGATTGGAGCCACAGCAGCAGCACAGAAAGGAAAGATGCAAAAATGCATATTTTTACATCTTTTTACATGTTTTTCTGTGATCTTTGTTTCCTGGCTCTCCCTGGGGATCAAACCGCTGCAGCTGAGGCAGCAAAGCTGGTTCCTTGTACGTGTTAACCGTTTGAGTTCCTTCCCATTTGTGTTCTGAGGTCAGGGGAAGCTAATATTTGAATTTCTCTTCCTTTAGAAAGTTCTAAGTCTTAGTTCTGTCTAATTAACTCGATCATGAGTTCTGGATCCAGAAGTTCTCAGAAGTGTTACCTTGTCGTCCAGCTTCCTGGCGCTGAAGGAGAGCTCGATGTAGTCGTCGTTCCCCGTCAGCTCCTCGGCTGTAATCTGCAAGCACATTTCTTCTCTTTGATTAGACGCTCATTATAAAACAAAGATGCATCATTAAGTCAACAACAAAGGCAGAATATTCACATCCTGCTGGGCAGAGCAAAGATGCTGAAGGAGCTCTTTGAAGAACAACTGGACTCTGAGCTTGAGGTCATCTGTTCACCTGAGCGCTGAAGGCATTCCAGCTCCATGAAGGTCAGTGTTCCTGCAGGTCAGACGGCTTACATCCACAGAATAACAGAAGTTTGGGCTTTGGTCCCCAAAGCAGGATGATGCAAAAACCTTTGAGCGTGTAGAACCAGAGTCGCAGCAGCTGTCTTTGAGAGGCGGAGCCTGAAGGGCTTTCTGGGTTAGGGTTAGTCTGAGAGGTTTGTGAGGTTTCCTGATGGTTTGTCTGAGAGGATGCTGATCCACTTAACAGCATAAAGAGGAAACCGTAACAAAGTTCAAGTCTTGGGCCCCGCTGTCTATACGGGTGGATACGATCTCCCTGCAGGTGAAAAATGGTCAAACTGTACAGGTCATGCAGGTGACCCTTAGGAAATGTCAAGGTCACAGACCGTTCAGTGAACCCATAAAGAGAAAGTGTTCATGCATGTTTCTCTGCATGCATGCTGCAGCAACAGGTCATAGTGAACCCTTCTACTACACATAGGGGTGAGGAGGGGGGAGTAGGTGAGACTCAGGTGTGTTGTAGAGTTTTTTTCAGTTTTTCAACCCCCCCAAACTCTGTACATGGACTCAGTAAGGAGCCAGTACTCACACCTTACTAACCACTAGAGTGCAGAGACACATTGACTGTATAATAGAACTGGACTGAGCGGGTGTGACGAAAATATTTTACTTCAATTCAGTCGCCATTTTCTGTGACGTTACCATGTTGGAGCCAGATGACAGTGATTGGTCAAACTAATTCAAAGGCATAAATCAGGTCAGTAAATGTTTTTTCCTACTCCAGGTTCATCTGTTTTGATTTGAAACCGTACATTTGTAGAGTTTCAGGCTCTCAGAACAGGTTTATTTCTGTTTGGAACATTTCCGGGTTTGATCCTGAGCGTTTGTGCCTCATCACAGGAATCTGGAAGCTGTGACTGGGGAGGCAAATGAACAAACGATGAATCTGACCACGGACCACAGGTGGGGTAAGGTGGTAAGGCTGTCTTTCACAACAGAAGATACTTTTTACTGTTGCATTGTTGGAGGATTTGCCAACATGTGCCTGCTTTGAGAATTCAGGATGACAGAGTTCTGCTCTGTATCAGAACCGACAGTCATAGAAAGTGGACTTTCTAAAAGCACCACATGCAGGTGTTTAGGTGTAACTGCTGCTGTTCTTTACTTTTAGAGCAGAAGATGAAGATGTCCTCCTGCAGACCAGCAAGATCATCATGTTTAGAAGGAAGAATCTCTGTGGACATTGATGCAGTTTGGATTCCAGAGTCTGTTTAAGAATAAGATTCATAATAATGTTAAAGGGCCCATACCATGCTAAATCAATTTTTTGAGCTTTTAATTGTTTTATAATGTTCCTCACTATGAACAACCCCAAAGTGGTATTTTGATTCATTCACACATATTCATACTGAGTCTTCCTCTAAAAATTTGCAATCTGAGCACCAGCCCCACCCAACCCACGAACAGGAGCGAGTTCTCAAGAGCTGATGTCACAAAGTGAGACCTATCAGAAAGAGTCTGCGCTGCCACCCTAACAGGCTAACACACACGGAGAGAACGGTGATCAGCAAACCTTTCTTTTTCAAAGCACAACACTGTATATCTTCCATTGTGTCCTGTCGCCAATAATCGCTGGATCTAACAGGTGTTTGTCACCTTAGACGGCGGGTTCCTTTCCCCACCCCCCGATCGGCCACAGTCGTGCAGACGCCGAGTGTATTTGTGTTGTGAACTAGTGTAGCGACGGCCAGGACTGCTAAAGGCAGACAGACGATGTGCACATCCATCTTTGCAAAAGTTCAGATGTTGTTTGTTTTCATGGACGAAACGCAGACAGGCTGCTGAGGCCGGCGCTAGGATGATGTCATAAAATGTGTGGGACCCACAAGGGGCGAAAGGCGGGGCCTCTAAGATCGAGTAGTTTTACGTTCAAGTAGGAAAAAAAACTCACAAAAATAACTCCTATTTCATGAATAATTTGTTATTTGTTTTATAAGGTAAAATATAATCATATATATGGATATAGTTTACTCTGAAAGGATTAAAAACAGCATGGTATCAGCCCTTTAAGAAAACAGCATCTTTTTCTTTGATTTTCTTTTTTTTCTAATCAATTTATGACTTTGTGTCTTAACTGGGTTTGATGTTTCTATTTACTTTTATGCTTATTGTCTCTTTTGTTGAAATTGCTGAAAAAAAACAATAAAATATTTTATTTGAAGGAATATGGAAAAACTAACATTAGGAGAAAATTTAAAGGAGCTGAAAGCAATGAAAGACAGAAAAGAGAAAAAATAAAGAAACAAAGAACATCAAGACAACCAAAATGAAATGTTTGCAAAACAAGGAAGAGAGAAACAAATAATATGAAAAAGTGGAAGAAAAGTGAAGAAAAAAGAATGGAGATTTTTAAGAACAGCTGCTTCCTGCTCAGAAATCATTTCAAAATAAATCCCTGTGAAGCATCTGATGAGTGCAGAGAGGTGAAGAGGAACACGAGCACCGGGATTTTCTCCAGCTGTGAGCCTGCGGTTCAATGATCGAGTAAATCTGGGAGAGCAGCAGATGGAGGTTCATCTCTCAAAGGAAAAAAGGGACCTGAAATGGTTTTGTCCAGCTGAGGAGATCAGAGCTCCTGCAGGAGGACCAGGCAGCAGGGAAATGCTGCTCTGTCCAGATCCAGTGTGAGAAAAACACACTTCTGTAGATCACAGATGCTCAGCTGAGGACCAACGCTCATGCCAACCGACTCACCGTGATGATGGCCTTCCCCACTGTCCCCCCGGGTCTGAGCAGAGCTTTGGACAGTTTCCTCTGTGAGATGATCTGCAAACACACACAAGAACCTGGTGAACAAATGTCTGCAGCGTCAGAACTTCACCATGACCAGTTCTGACCCGTTCAACTTGTTCCATTCAAAACTCTAAAAATCTGGAGGATGAAGTTCCAGCAAAGACTCCAGATGTAAAACGATCTGAGGGGGAGATGCTCAATCTCCCAGAGATCTTTGAAGGTCCCAAAGGAAACATGGAGCCAGGATTTCAACATCTTGATCCGATAACGTTTCCATGGTGACGGCGCCAGAACCATATTGTTAAAATGTGCCGTCAAACCCAGCAGAAAGAAACAGCAGCGTTGGCCGTGTCCCTTGGTAGGGCACTGACAGGACATCTCCTGCTTGCCCCTCCACCCCACCCCTACTAAGGGTCCTACAGGTCTAAGGTGCAATTAAGACCAAGAGCAGATGGGCCTGGATCTGTGCGCCAACCACAAGAATGGAGACCACTGCCAGGTAGCCACACCCCCAAGCTGCATCACAGGTTGCTCCCCCCATCACTAATGAGTTGCCATATGAGGAAGGAGGGCAGTTCAGGAACAACTTCTATCAAGCAGGAACCCTGGTCAGGCACCAATGGGACCGAGGCAGTTGACCAGTCAGGGTCATGATTGTCTGAGTGAAGACCCAACCGCCAAACCTCTGAGATCCCGCCCCGCTAGTGAAGTCTGTTCCCCATTCATTTATTTCTACTCATTTAGCACAATTTTATCACACATGGATTCAAACACCATCAAATTTAATCTGAAACTTTTTAGAATTTCCACAAAAAAACAAGATGACAGTTTAGAACACATAGATTTAAAACAGCTAAGCATTCAGGCCAATTTAAAGCTTCTTGACTGTATCAGGGGGAGACTCAACACAAGTTTCACTTACAATCACACACACAGACACACTCGCACAGAAATCCACACACACGTCCTAGTACTCAGGCGTACCGGGGTCTCACGCTGCAGTTCAGTGTTTTTGATCTCAGCTCTGATTTGCTCTCAGCTCTGCGGAAAATTGAATTCACAGCAGAAGAAAATGAAACGCTGTTATGAAAGTTCTCCAGTGGAGGAGATCAAAATAAAAGTCTTTCTTCTAACCAGCTTTTAATGTGGCGGAGCAGAGGAGGAATCACAGGGTCTGGTTTACTCTGCTGCTGTTCCAGTTTGGTTTTGAGATGGTAACGAAACCAGAACAGAAGACCGGGTGCGGGGGCAAACAGGTCTGATGCTGCTGCTCTGGAGGTTAAGAAGAAACTGTTGAGTCACCAGAACATCAAACTGTTCAAAGTCCAAACGGTTCTCTGTCCAGGTCCAGGTGAGGAGCCTTCTCTAAACCAGCAGTTCACAAGCTGCTGGACGCTCCCGAAAACCTTGAAAAAGCTCAATTTTCCTAAGTTTCCTTCAAGCATCTGAGGAAACGTCAGAAAACCAGACGTTCTTTGACAGTTTTCAGAGTTTCGTGACAGCAGAACTTTTGAGACCCAGAAACCTCACAGGAGGAGAATGGGATGGAGGAACAAAGATAAGTGATAAGTGCAACCACACACACCAGAATCCACAGGAGGCGTGTCTCTTCTACTGTAAAGACAGTTTTTTTCTGGAGGGGCTGTTTTTGCAGAGATCTTCTATGAAACAGATGCCAACTCGCACTGAAAATCTGAACTGTAATGACCTGAAATACTGCTGCTGAGGGACCTTAGGGAGGACCAGAAGCTTCTGTCTGGGAGGAGGGGACTCACCTGTCCAAGCGTGCACTCCACCGATCCCAGGAAGTCGGCCTCCTTCAGCCCGTTGTGGCTGCTGTTGATGTCATAGAGCTCAAAACGCAGGCGCTGCACCTCTTCAAAGTAAAAGTCCAGAGTGAAGACCTTGGAGTAGGTGGGGTTGACGCAGCTGCGGATGACTTCAGTCCGGTCCACCTGCAGGAGAAAAGGAGCTTTAAATGAAAGACAGAAGAACCCTTGATGAAGAGAACACCCTGCTGCAGGTTTTGCTTCAGACATGAATGAAACCTCATTATCCAAAAGCAGAAACAAGTTTGTTCAGAAACAGATGTGAGAGGAAGCAAAGGCATGAGGATCTGAGCGCTGCAGAGGAGCCACAGCCTCAGAGTCGGTCCAGCAGACAGTGGACTCGCAGCAGACAGATGGTTCCGGCTGGAGCCCGTCAGCCCGCTTTTAATTAAAAACTGTCAAGTTTGTCTGCATCTGCTAAAAAGAAACCCAACGTTCTGAGAGAACGTCTGATGAAGGCGTCTGCAGGTTCAGTCGGGATCACAGAGAAGCTCCTGATGATCCACAGAAGCTGTGAGCTCAGTTTGCTTTTGCTAGTTTTTCTCCATAGCAACCATTCCATGTTTTGGTCGCCTGGGAATGACAGAAAGGTCAGTGTAAGTTTTAGGAGTATCAGCTAAAGGAAATTTTTTTTATTTCCTTGGCAACAGAGGTTTTTTGTGAACCACCCCCGCATTCTTTATCATTTTGTTCAGCGTGAGCCAACATTCATCCTTTCATTCATTCATTTTCCAATCCGCTTTATCCCTTTTGGGGTCACGGGGTTGCCGGAGCCTAACCCGGCTACTCATGGGCGAAGGCAGGGTACACCCCTGGACTGGTCGCCAGTCTGTCGCAGGGGCCACAATCACACACCCATACACACTCACATTCACACCTAGGGACAATTTACAGTGACCAATTAACCTATGAAGCATGTTTTTGGACGGTGGGAGGAAGCCGGAGTCCCCGGAGAAAACCCACGCATGCACGGGGAGAACATGCAAACTCCACACAGAAAGGTCCCCCAGCCAGGACTTGAACCGGGAACCTTCTTGCTGTGAGGCAGGAGCGCTAACCACTGCGCCACCGTGCAGCCTCGTGAGCCAACAATTGATGTATTATTTTTCATAATATTTCCGTGAAATATGTCAGAGGAACAGGGAAACGCCATGTTTGCGAGCTCACCACTCTAACGTCATTAAAAAGCTACAACTTCTAATACCATTTTTTTTCTTTCCCTACGATGCTTGACGAACTAGGAGGTGATAGATCAAAATCCAGAGAAGTTTCTATTTGCAGCAGTATGGGTGATTTATTATTGGAAAGTTCAGGATGGCGGCCTCTTGCTGAGGTCAAAGGTCAACAAAACTGCTGTTGTGGTTGTAGTTTTAACCTGATGGTAGGTGTGTGAAATTTCATGACGATCGCTGGAATAAAAGTTTTTTAATTTCCCATTTTGTAAGGAAATGTAAAAATCGCCAAATTTCACACTTTGCACAAAATGGCCGTCAAGCTGTAGGTCGTGTGGTCATCCCGTAATATTTCCAAAACTTCCTTTGAATATCCCCGACAAATGTGTTTTGGTTTTGTTTCATGATTTTGATTTTTGATTTTTTCTGAGCCCCCATAACAGCTGTTGGACCCATTCATTTTTCTCCTGTGATGTCATCACGGGGGGGGTTGTTCACTAGGCTCATATGTCATTTTCACCCGGTACTGGGTGTAAACTTTGGTGAGTCTTTGAGCTTGTGCTGGGGTCAAATTTTCATTTCATTTCAACATTTCAAACAATACACCGACAGTAACAAAAATAAACCAACAAGACGACATAACAAAAAACAAAATCTATATACATTTTTGTACATAAAAATATTGTTCAAAACGGAGAAGGAAGAAGTTAAAACTTCTTAATCCTACCCCTAAACTTATTTTTACTCAAAGGCGCAGAAAGAAAGAATATTTATCAAAATAATATAATAATTAAATAAAATCTGCAGCATCGCTGCAGGCTGGGGCACCGAGAAGGGGGGGTAAAGATGGCTGATTCTAGGGGCCCAGACTGAGGGGGGCCAAGAGAGGCCCCTAATGAAACAGGAAAAAAACATCAGTAAGTCATCAACCAATATATAATCACAAATGTTTTGTTTTCAGTGTCATGGTAACAATATTTTTTTGTTTTGAAAACATCAATGTCTGCAGGACCCCCCTCCACAAACCATATTTATTTTAGAATGGTTCAGTCCGACTGGATTGAACTTCTGCTGGAGGCGAAGGCTCGCTCGCGGTGTGTGACAGACGGGGCCACAGTGTGTGAGGAAGAGAAGACATGCCTCAGAAACCAGGATGTCAAAAAAAGAGGAAAAGAAATGCAGAGGAGAAGGAGTGGAAGGGTTGGAAATATGTCACCCAGTATTTCAGAAGAAAAAGGTGGGTTTGTGGGAGAAAATGATGGAATATTCACGGCTCAAGAAAAAGGGATTTTTAGATTTCACTGTTAGGGTTAGTTAAATAATCAATCCACTGCAAACATTTCTGAAGCAGTTCTGCTTCAACTATAGTGGAAGTGTCCCAGCAGCTGCAGCATCAGTCTGTCAGCCTCCAACAGAACCAGAACCAGCATCAGTCTGTCAGCCT
>BSAI01000013.1:602173-620683 GCA_036245035.1 Adrianichthys oophorus | reverse complement strand
AACCAACATCAGTCTGTCAGCCTCCAACAGAACCAGAACCAGAACCAACATCAGTCTGTCAGCCTCCAACAGAACACATTATAATCATTCTGCTGCATTTGACCACAGTTTCAAAACAAAGGGGAATCTGTCATAACAATGATTAATTAAAGATATTGAAATAAATCATTTTTAATGACTTTAGTCAAAAAAACAACGAAAAATAAAAAAGAAATGAGAACAGTAGAGAAAATCATGCCAGTGTCATGTTATTTTGTCACAAAGATGATAACGATGAAATATCGTGATAATGCATAATTGTATGTAAAACAGCATCACAGTCATTGCTGCTGTGTGAGGCCCTGCAAAAGTTCTTTTGATGGAGCCTTAGACTGCGGACTGCAGATGCTACTGCAGGACAGAATCATATGACTGTAAAAACTTCTGTGCTAAAAAGATAATTGAAGCAAATTAAATAATTTATCACAATTTTTAGAGCAGAAAATCAGCTGCAAATGAAAGAACAGAAGCTAAACTCTGAGGAGCTTCTCCAGTTCCACAGCAAACAGCAGAACGTTTCAGAAGCTTCAGCTGGAAGGATTCAGTCTGAAGCAACAAGCTGACAGATCCAAAGGAAACTCATTAACACTATTGACCCGATGAACCTTCTTCCAGCCGGAAGCGCCGCTGAATCCGCCAGAGACGAACAAACTTTTAGTTTTCACAGAACTTTATTAAATCCAGAACAGTGGAGAAAAAGATTATTTCTGGAGAAGAGATTAATGTCAGCAGGTTCCTCACAGAGAGCAGCAACCTCAATATTTCTGTTTCATCACAGCTGACTCAACCTGAAAGACTTGAATTAATTACAGGCAAATAAATACATGAATCGGCTGACAACTGGAACTAATGTAAAAAACGGATTCAGGCAACAATATCCCACCATAGAAATTATGCTTAAAAAGTCAATATAAATAAACTTCATTCACTGATTTCAATGAGAAAGTGTCAGAAAAATTCCACCTTTAATGACAAATACAAAAGAACTGAAAGCAAAATACGAGAGAAGAAACTTAGAGGTGAAACGTAGAAAGAGGACCAGTAAAACTGTGTGAATCAGCAGTGAAGTTGTAATAAATGGAACTGAAATCAAACAAAACGGAGTTATTCCTTTGTTCTCATTTAAGATCCATCAGGAGTTTTTGTTTGATGGAGGATTCTTAAATGTGTCTGAGCTTGAGGGACATTTTCTGAAGGTTTCGTGTTTCTTTATGAACCAGGCTGATGTTCTGCTGCTGTCTGGCTCCTCCGCTCTGCTTTAACTGGATTTTCTGCCTGTGATCCTCAGCAGCGTCTCCTGGGAACCCTCCAGGTTCCTCTCAGCCATAAACGGATCCGCTTTGCTCTCCGGTTTGTCTCGGCGAGCAGAAGAACCTGTTCTTCTCTGGTTTTACAGGCTCACCTGTCACAGCTTCAGCTTTTAATGAGGAAGCAGAAACGACAGAAACGTCTGACAGCGATCAAAGAGGAGGAGGAGGGAGGCTGCCAGGGGAGGACATCCTGCTGACAGGAGCAGAGGAGAACCCTGCACCTTCCTCCTGTTAGCAGACAGGAAGTCACACCACAGAAGAAACCCTCTGAACTCTGGTGAACCACCGCCGATTTCACAAACAAACCCTTTCTTTCCTCTGAGGTCTGTCATCTTCAGTCCACAGTTCTGAGACAAAAAATATGCTAATTTGGCTCCGCCCACATCCCCAGCAGATGATCTTCTGCGCTCTGAGTGGACCAGACGGAGAACTGCAGGAGCTTGAGGAGTTTGCTTTCTGCTTTTATAATCACTGAGATCCTCATCTCAAGCTGACAGATTTTCTTTTGTAAACTTAATGAACCCCACAGAGAACATGTCCTGCAGCTTCAGCTTCAGAGATTTCAAACTATTTTAACAGGTTGAAAGAAAGTGTCCTGCGGCTTCAGAGCTGCATCTTTCCTTTTTGTTTTGTCCAGTCCAGCAGCTGAGCAAACAGGTCAGAGCTGAAGGTCTCTTGTGTTGGACAGATTGTACTGTTACAATCGGGGGTTATAAATCTTCAGACACACAAGGTGTTTATTTGGATAAACCTCTTTTGGATTTGAGGCTTATTCAGATTGATTATGTTTGTAACCTTCGTTTTTTCTGTTGGACCAGACGGAAAAACAGAAAGAAGAAGAGGGTGGGATGTTAAGGATGTAAGAGCGCAAAAGAAGAAGAGAAAAGGAAATTAAATGAAGAAGAGGGGTTTAAATATTAGTCTAAATATTTCATGTGTGTGTGTGTGTGTGTGTGTGTGTGTAGTATATATTGTTGAAGTGTAATAGGGATGTGTGTAATAAAGGGAGCAGTTAAAACTGGCGGGTGGGGCTCTGAGTGGGCTCTGATCTCCTGATTACTCACAGTGATGTCCAAACACCCCCACCACCAAGCGACCCTAATGTCAAGGTCATTGCACCCTAAGGTGCAGGTAAACGCTGCATCCTTCTTTCCTGCATGGTCTACTTCATGTTTTCTTCCCAGACTGCTTTGCTTCTGCTGCTTTGTTTCTAAAAATGTCTCAGACCGGTCTGAACCAGAGGCCCCCCCTCCATCCGGAGGGACCATTTGACAGGTGATGAATGAAGAATCCATAAGAACAGTGGAGGGAATGTCATCCATGTTTGTCTGGAAATGGTAGCATACAGATCTGTTTCCTGCTGCTGGGACAGTTCTGCAGGGTCAGAGTTCACGTCATACCCGGGTCCTCTGCCCAGAGTTCTGACGTTCTCCAAGTTTCACTTTCATGCAGATCAGGTGCATCCTTCACATCAGCGTTCTCCTGTGGGCCTGACGTCTTTGGGTCTCAAAGGTCGACTGAAACCAGGTTGCTGTGGCGAGATGGAAACCTGTCAATCGTGATCAAACTCTTAGATTTGTTTGAAACTGAGGAGTAAAACCAGACAGAGTGGGAACGAGCCCCCCACCTTCTCATCCAGAACTTTAGACACACCAGGAAACGCCTTAAGGTGCAGTTCCACCTAAGACCACCAGAGGCAGGTTGCAGAAGGAAGTAATTCTTCATCCAGACACAAACACATGTACACCAGGGTTTCTGAGGCGTTAAATTTAAATGTTATTAACTCTCATCGAGATCAGACCCACCACTGTAAATGTATCTGTAGCTGTATGTATACAGCTGTTTCCTTATGAGGGCGGGGTTTCCTTTGATTGACAGGTGTGTGGAGCCAACAGAGCTTCATTTCAAATGCATGTAGCTTTTCTAACTTGACAAATCCCATAAATGTGTCCTAGAAGGGCAAACGTGACAATTCAAATGGATTTTTCTAGAGTTTCTCAGTAACGTCACTTCAGCTGAAATAATGGAAAAAATGAGAACAAATGTTCTTCTATTTTAAACCTACAGGCCTGAAGCATTTGTGGGGAAAGGTCGGCCAAACTTGTAGAACAAAGATGGAGAAAAGATTGGAGAAAATCTGGATAGAGGTAGATGTTTCCATCTGTCTCCACCTCCTCCATTTATTTTGGTTCTGTTGATGTTTAACCGTTTCTTCTCACAGCTAATTATGAAGCAGCCGTCTGGAAGTGAAAGCCTGGCGAGCGGCGTGGCGGTGTGGGCTGCGTGAAGTGAAGTGTGAAGACTTAATGAAGTCTGGAAACGTCTCTGATTAAAACGATCAAAGGGGAAATATTTCTGCTTTTTTATTTTGAGAGTTCTGCGTCTCCTGCCAGCCGCCGGAGCTGCTCCTCATCCATTCAGCAGGAGTGTCAGAAACATCCAAACCGAAGGAAACCAGGATTTTAGGATCATCTTTCCAAAATCTCCATCAAAGACTTCCTGAGGTGAGGAGCCAAACCTTCATCCGTCCTGCTTCTCCAGTCTGAAGCAGGAGCTCTGCAGGCCTCGGCCCGCTGGGGGGGGGCAAAATGGAGGAAAAACAGAGCAGTGACGGCAGGGGGAGGAAGACTTCACGGACACCAGGCAACAAGCTCACATCTGCATCTCCACAGAGCTGAAAATATAAAGTGGGTCAACAGGAACCAGGCCTGACCCACAGCTCACTGGAACCATCAGGTGGGAGAACATTTCCACGAGAAGCAAAGTCCCTGACCGGCGGTTTGAACGACTGCATCCCAAGGATGTTCTCCTGCAGTCTCAGGAGACATGTCTGCAGCTCTGGAGGTTCTTTTATGTGCAAATGCTTCCAGTTTGCTCCTCCTCTGAGGAGGCATCAGCTTTCCTCCTGAGCTTCCTTTCAACAAAAAACTCACTGACAGGAGGATTTCACTCACTGACAAATGCCTTCAAAGCCTTTTGGGTTTGGATTCAGTTTTTAAAGAAAATATTCAAACAAAATGAAGACAAAAAGAAAAAATCATGAGAAAATAAAATCACTTCATGATTCTTTAAAAAATGACAACACAGCAATAGAAGTACATTCATTACAAACAAATCCTTTCTTTTTGAAAGTCATTTCAGTCTTTCTGTATTTCTGATTTCTACCGTTTTTGTTTCCAGTACTTTCTTTTTGTGAACTATGGGGTTCAAGATGGGGGTTAAGGTACAAAAGAGAGGGGAGAAAAAGAGGTGGGGGTTCAATCACGAAGGTGCTGGAAAGTTTTCATCACTACAGTCAGGTGTAAAGGGGCGGGGCCTGTCCACACACACTCAGATGTTACAAACACACCTGTTGGCTCTAAAAATCTTCACATAAACATGTCAACACGTACACAATACAACTACAGCTCACACACACAAACACACACATGTACAGCGTCTCATTCTGGTTGAGAGCAGACACCTGAGCTCAGGTGAGTGTTTGTGTTCTACTGAGGAGAGACGGAGGCGTGTCGTACCAGTTTTTCATGTCTCCAACCCCCCAAAACCTGCAGACTGTACAGTTAGAGCTGTTCACGGGATACGTGCACGCTCCTGTCTGCAGCCTGACTGTTAGAAATGACACAATCAGAGTGTAGTTTGTGTGGACATCCTACGGGCACTTAGGTATCACGTGCACACCCAATGTGTGCGGTCAGTAAGGAGTCAGTCCTCACACCTTACTAACCACTAGAGTGTAGTGCAAGGACACCGTACAACAGCATCACCCGTACGGCATAAGTCTGTGGAACTTCCATTATTCTTACCAATACTTCATGATACACCTACCACACACCACAATGGTACGGTCCCTTTTCATGACGTCCCTTCAGGTGTCCGTACGAGCCTCAAAGGAACTGTAAGACACGCCTGCGCTCCTCTACGACTCTCCACAGACCGGACTGCCACAAACCGGACAACCCAAAAGCCCACAGAACCTGTACGGATCACCGCCCCCCCGTACGGGTTCTGTGGGAGATCAGACGGTTCCAGGTTTCCTGATGTTCCAAACGCTGGACTGCTCGCCTTTGATCTGAACCGGTTTTGTTTCTACCTGTGAACTCTCAAATACCAAATTCCTCACAAACATTTCATCTGAAAAGCAGAGAGCTGCAGTCCTGATGACTTTTTGGAAGCAGCAGATCAACACATGAACCTTCAGGACATCTTTACCTGAGTGAACCCAAAGAGCTCGAGGTGACGGAACATTCCCAACCGCAGAGCAAACACGATCCAGCTGCTGCTGTGGGACATGAGCAAAGCGGAAAATTCCCAGATTCCACAGATTCTCTGCCACCCGGGTTACTGCAGGGCTCGGTTCGGCTGGGCAGCTGGACTTTGAAGGTCCGGTTTCACCAGAATGCTCTGCTAAAGTCAGTTCAGAAGTTACCAAGCGTTCCAGTAAATAACAAGGATTTCCTTTCAGAGCTTCTTTCTGCCACTGAGGAACCTCTAAAACAAGAACCACAGAGACGCTGCTGTTATGTTGACGTTAGCAGCTGATCACATGACCTCTGATGGCCATGCCTCTGAGGGCGCCAGAACATCATGAAGCTGAATTTTCCATCAGCTGTTGGAGGCTCACAGGCAGATCTTCAGAAGAACCGACTCCAGCGCTCACACGCTGGTTCTTGTGTCGGCAAACACAGAGAGTCTGGTTCAAACAGGACTCCAGCCATGTTCAATCAGCAAAGACAACAGGAACACGCCGGCTCGACCCGACTAATGTTCATCCTGCTCCAAAACTGCCATCAAGGAATATTCAGCTCACAGCTGAATATTCCTGAAGTGTTTGTTGTTGTGCATGAATTGAACGGAACTGCATGTTGCTGTTGAACCCCCCGGGGGGTGGGGGGGGGGGGGGGGGGGGGGTGTCCTGCAGAGCTGCAACAACGACTGCAGTCAGAAGAATGAGCAGAAACATGACGGGAACCTGTAAAGTTCTCATGAATGATGCATGTTCTCCACCAACACGCTGGGCCTGCAGCTGCAGAACCGTCTGCAGAGCGCTGCCATGACCCACATAGGACCCGCAAAAATGGAAAATGAACGTCAGGAGCAGCGCTGGAGGGAGGGGGGCATCCCTGATACAATCATGATTAAACAGAGACAAACCTCTGCGGTGCAAAGAGATGCTTTCAGCCCCCCCCAAAGTAAACAAAACTCAGACCAGCTGAGGACGCCGTCAGCTCCCTCCTTTATCATCTGTCGCTTCAGTAATGAAGCTGAGCGGCGTCCAAAAATGAAGCTCCAGATGGCGAACAGAGAAGCGGAGCCGCTTCGGGGGGGGGGCTCTTTCATTAGAACTGTCAAAGAGGTGAACAGATCCTAACTGCTGTCTGCCAAACGCACACCTGAGACCCTTGCCGCCTGCAGCAGACGCCACACACACACACACACACACACCAGACATTAAGCATCAATGAAAAATTCACATTCCCAGTTTCAGAGCAGAAAAGAGGAGATTCCCTCAGGAATAAAAAACGTTTCACCTGACGGCAATAATCTTCACCTCTCTCCTGTGTAACAACTGTCAGAGTGATGTTAGCGTCTTTCATCGTTCTGTTAGAATGCACAGAAACAGGTGACATCAAAGTTCTGCTCCAACAGGAAATGTGGACGTTAACCTTCTGACAGGAGATCTCACCGGCGACACCTACCGTATTCTCTGCACCATAAAGCTCAGAGGTTACAGAGGAAGAGCCTCATCCATCAGATGAAGGCTCTGCTCCACCACAAAGACAACATCAAACCTGAAGGTTCAGACTCAGACCTGGAGAAGCTCCCAGAGGAACCCTGACCCACCTCCATCCACTGACCGTGGGACTGCATGTTCAGGACGATGCAGGGGTCGGGTTTGGACAGAGCGTCTCGGTCCGAGATCCCCTTGCAGGTGAGTCTCAGCTCCACTTTGGTGAGACATGGACTGCTGAACAAGCCCAGAGAGTTGGCTGCCGACTCGTAGATGTCACTCATGGTGGAGGCGGGACAGGAGGTCTGCAGAGAGGAGGAGTTTCAGAGGAAAATACCAGTGAGTTCACAAGTTTCATCACAGAACACGTAGAAAAACGACAAGAATCAGATTTTTAAAGATGATCAAACATTAGACTGCAAACACAGTAGAAACAGAACTGCAGAAACTGCTCATTCTGTTGAAAAATGAAGGATTTTTTATGTTGTTCCTCATTCTACATTGTCCTGTGTCCTTTGACTGAAAGATCAAACTTCAGTGTTTTCCAAAAAAATCTTAAAGTGGAGTATAGGACAGTATGCGTGTGCACGTGCACATGCCCCACACTATTTTAGGTTGTGTTTCCTCACAGTCTTCATTAAAGAAGCCGTGTGAGCTTGTCTGTAAATCTCCATGTTTTGCAGCAGCTATTAACCCAGTCCAGTCCCAGAAGAAAAGCCCTGGAAATGTCTGCGTTTGAAGCAGGTCTCCACGGACCCAGACAGCGCTGGGAAAATGTCACCAGCATCAGTCTCCGAATGTCTCACTTTGCTCTGGTGACCTCCATCTTCTGTCTCTGGAAGTTAAAGAAATGTGGGACCAAATCTCCAGGAGTCTAGAGCTGGTTTTCATTTTGTTTCCTGGTGAGAAAAACACCAGGCAACTTTTGAGAAGATCTCACCGGAGTTCTCATCCAGACCACCGGTCACGGACCCACGTCCGGTTGGTTCGCCTGCTGTGGTCCACCTGATCTGTGCTCGGACACAGTCAGGTGGACCACAGTGAGGCTGGCCGGCAGAGGTCGGCCTGCTTTCTCTGAATGTTCAGGTCATTTGCTGGTTCTGTCCAGTTCGTTTGAGTTCGGTGGGGGGGCTTGTCTGGATTCAGGTGTTTCTGTAGGTGAGGTTTTTTTTTTAGAACATCATGTTTTTCTTGTTGGTCGTCACAGATCCGGTTCTGCTGCTGATCCTGGAGACAGACAGACTCTGGTCCAGATGAAGCGTTTGCCCTCAGAGTCGAGGTTTCTATCCCATAATTGCTCTGAAGTGTCCCATCTGTCGCTGAGGGGGGCTAATGAAATGAAAACACAGATCCTTTCCTGATTAAACACAGTGGACCGCGTTAAATGAAACGTCTCTGGTTCCACCCACAGACTCCAGCGTGCAGAAGAACCACAGCTGCTGTTGGACAGAAGTTTCCAGGTTTGTTCCAGAACCAGAGATGAAGATTCTGAAGCAAGTTCAATTTTTTGTGAGGACTTCAGAGCCACGGCTGAAATCGGGTCAAACCGGGTTCTGAGGGGTCCAAACATGACTCCACCTCCTGGCTGAAGCAGGTTCTGCTCTGAAGTACCTTCAGGAAGCTTCAGGAGCTGCATGTGACCTCCTGCATGACCAACACCTCCCGCCCCACGAGAATTGAACTTCTGCAGGCTGTCCAACAGAGCCGTGCTCCTCTGGTCAGAGAGAGGCGGAGCTCAGCAAATGGACCAGCCCTGTCTGCTCAGCGGCACCACCTGCTGGAATGGACTTCCCTCTTGGTAAAACTCTGAGCTGCTGTTTGTTCTCACATTTCTTCCTCCTCCCATAGTTGTCTGGTTTGTCTGAAAGTGTTTGTAGAGTTCCTGGTGTTTGCAGAAGATGGAATTCTGGGTAAAATTTTCAGGTTCAGGAAGGATTGACGTCACATTGGTGATGTACGGTGGTTTCTGGCTGCGGTCTCCATGACGACATGCAGCAGCAGCTTTTGAAACGTCTACAGGATCCGGTTTCACGGGAAGCAGCAGAAGATGTTCAGATCATAAACCATCAGAGAAACTGTTTGGATGTGAAATGAAAGCAGAAAATTGACTTTTATTTTAAAATAAAACATTAGAGATGTAAAGGTCATATTTATCCACTTTAAAGCTTTTGTTTTTTGTCAATAAAGACATAACAACATGTTTTGGTGTCCAAAATGGAGATGTTCAAAGCCAGCAATAATTCTTCTTTACTACTATCATTTATGGGCTGCACCGTGGTTAGCACTCTTGCCTCACAGCAAGAAGGTTCCCGGTTCAAGTCCTGGCTGGGGGAATTGGAAACAGTGTCACCAATGGGGGGCCTTTCTCTGTGTGGAGTTTGCATGTTCTCCCCGTGCATGCAAAAACATGCTTCACAGGTTAATTGGTTACTCTAAATTGTTCCTAGGTGTGGATGTGAGTGTGCATGGGTGTGTGATGTGGGCCCCTGCGACCAGTCCAGGGGTGTACCCTGCCTTCGCCCATGAGTAGCCGGGTTAGGCTCCGGCAACCCCGTGACCCTGAAAGGGATAAAGCGGATTGAAAAATGAATGAATGAATGAATGAATGAATGAATGAATGAACTATCATTTATAGTCATGAAATGATTGTATTTCTTTATCAGAAGTTAAACTCAAGGAACTTCTTGGTTTGGTGAGTTGCTCCTCGTTGGGGAACTGGACGATCTTTGGCGTGAGGAGTCGTGTTGGGAAGGTTCTGTAGGACGTTCTTCTCTGCCAAAGACTTCCTCCAAACTCACAAAGAAATCAAAATTAAAATTTTATTGTTGAAGGTTTTGATTTGAATCTTCATCCATCTTCTGAACCTGGGTTCAGGGTTGCTGGAGCCTATCCCAGCTCTTGGGCAAAGGCGTGGTTTACCCCGAAGAGGTCACCGGTCCATCACTGGACTTGATCTGAATTTCCTCCTGAAAAACCTGTCAGCTCGTAAATCAGTCTCCGCCCATCTAGACTGCCGTCCGCCTCCTCCTTTTCCCGGTAGGACCCTTTGAGGATTCGGAGGAGCAGGAGAGGACCTCTGGTGAACCTGCCGCTGGGAACAAGGACAGTCCCACTTCTTCCACGTGGAGCTGCGGCGTCTCCAGCTTCTGAGTGAGGAGGCGGTCTCCTCTCGACTGCTTCTCTTTTCTCTCTGTCACCATCAAAGGCGTCCTCTTCAGCTTCACTAATAAGCGACCATCTCGCCATCGGTTATGAGACCACTCTCTGATTCAGAAGCCAGACTCTCCAGCACTTAAGCAAAAATGAAATTATGACAAGCTTGCATTAGATCTGCAGGAGTTCTCTCTGAGCAGATATAATGAGGTTATCATATCAGAGATCATTCCTCTGCTCAGTAACTCCTCACGTTTCCTGCTCTGGCTTAATGAGCTGCAGCTCTACCGCTGTCAAGAAGAGAAACTTTCAGCCGGTTTTCCAAATTCACAATCCAGAAAAAAAGGGTTTCATTCAGCCATCTTTGAGAATTAGCCTGCAGCGCCGCTGGTTTCCTATTCCTCAGATCTACCTTTTCGAGAAGAAGAAACCTCCAAATATTTCCTAAAACTTTCCTGAATCTTTTCCAGAAAATTTGCAACTACAAACCAAAACATTTCCCACATTCCTGAGAGGACTACCTCAGTCGGTTCACTTGCCCCAGGTGATCTCCAGACCCTCCTGTCTGAAAACGATCAGGTTCTCCTGAGCAGGTCTGCATGTTTCTGCAGAAGACGTTTCGCTCGTGTTTTAAGATGTCATTTCTGAAGGAACTTCTAAACCTTTTTGCTGCCATTTTCAAGAACATCCCAGATGGAACGCTGAACATTGGAATGTTTCTGAAGCTTGTTGGCAAAGACACATCTCCTTCTCCTCAGCTTCCATCTGAACTGACCTCCTCATCTAAAATGAAAACGGAGCTTCGCCGTGTCTTCTGAGCTTTGGCTTCAGAGTTTTCGGAAACATTTGGAGCAGAGATTTGGACCCGTCACCTGGATGAGCAGTTCTGATCTTCAGAGGATTTACTGATCATATAAATCACTAAGTCTCCACCTTCTGTTACCAAACATCATACCTACAACATACCTAACCCTAACCAGGAAGGACTGAACGCTGCAGTACCTCTAACGACCACTGGGGGCTGTTGGCAGAAAGGAGCTCTTTAGGGTTTCTGTTCAGCATGTTTCAGCAGCAGCTCACTCTTGCAAAAGAACAGATTTTCAGAACCAAAGTGTCTGCATTGAGACAGCTCAAAAATCCTCCAGAAAGAAAACCAGAAGCTTTCGGAAGTTCTTAAAAATGTCCCAAATCAGATGCAAACCTGCATTTGTGGTGTTTTTCTTTCATCCGTCAAAGCTTTTTCCTCATTTTAAAGAAAATCCTAAACGTTCTTGCAGTTTTCTTAAAGCTTTTCCAGAGATGTTCCTACTTTCATGAAATACGACAAGAATAGTCCCGACATCATTTGGAACCACACTTTCAAAGTCAAATGTTCTTGCTTCCTGACATGATTCTCAGCATTAACTGAAGTTTTTTTTCTCTTTTTTTACAGTTTTTTGTCTTTTTCCTGAAGTTCCTTCAGTTTTCTTCTTTCGTGAAATTTTTTCCTGAAACTGTTTTCAGAAACAGTTACTTTTCCACATTTTTTGAAGTGCACACAGTAATAGTGTCTTCATGGGTTCTTTTCTGCTTAAAGATTTTCTCTTATTTTCCTTCAATATGTGCAGAATTTGATCTGGATTTCATCCCAGCAGGATCCCCTCATGCAGAACTCTGGAATAAGTTTTCAAGATAAAACTTTCTCTTCAGGAAATAGGATCACATTCCTCAAAGTAAAACTTTTTCACATTTCGTAAAATGCTTTGATAATTTTTTAAAGATTTTTTTCCTGAAATCTTCCTGAATTTCCTAAATCAGATTTGATCTTTCAAAAACAAGTTCAGGGTAAATATGTTCCTTGAAACTGTGAACCATTCTCTGTTCTTTGGAAGGTTCTCTGCCTCATTCATGTTCTTCCTTGAAGATCCATGTTTGGTTGATTATTTATCTTGCTTCAACCATTAAAAACAACTTGAGACGATTACAGTTAAGACATTACCAGACGCAGCGCCAACATTGTGCTGCACAGCTGCAGACACAAACATGCAGCCAGCAGCAGGAGACCACCACCAGCATCCAAACTGGAGATTATTTCATTTGAAAGCATGAACCTGACTTCTGAGGTGAGCGCCGCTCACGCTCAGCGCTTCTGCAGATGCTGGAGCTGCAGGAAAACTCCTCCTGGAGTGAAAAACATCTCGGTTTCACCAGATCAAATCCGGTCCAGAAAGAAGCGCAGAAGCTTCATCTCTAAAGTATGAGAAGCTTTCAGGTCCCAAAAGTCAGTCAGTCAGGTTCCTGTCTGACAGGAGGAGGAGGAGAAAAACCTTCATCTTGAAGAGAAGAGAGGTTTTACCTTTTCAGAAGAAGAATCAGCTCCAGAGGAAAAAACATCCAAAAGTTTCCAGTTTCAGCTCGCGCGCGCTGAGATGAGGTCCGCTCCGCGCAGCTTCATCCTCCTCCTCCTCCTCCTCCTCCTGCGGCTGCTCCACAGCATCTCCAGGCTCCGGATGACTCCCTGCGCTTTATACCTCTCACGAAGGGGGGAGAGGGGTCTCAGAGCAGCCTGCAGCGCCCCCTGCAGGCCGCGCGCAGGCACTTCTGAAGCCTGAATGGACCTGAAGATGAGCCAAAGCGAAACGACCGTTTCTGTGGTTTCAGTCAGAAATCAACTGCGTTCCTCTGTTCTGATCCAAATCCGGTTTGTTTTCTGCATTACAATCAAACTTTAAGGTTTAAAAAAATACTCCATGACTCTGGCCCTCAGGCAACGTCACCATGGCAACCACTCACCAATCTGTCTGAGAAATTAATTGATGGATATATTTATTTATTGAGGAACAAATGATTTCCTGAGTCTGCTGCAGAAGACTGAATGGAGAAGAGGACTGCCGATGAACACTGACCAACCCAAATGTTTTCGATCTCACATGGAGAGCACAGACCATCATACTCTCATAAGATGATGCAGAATGTGAACCCGCTTCTTCCTTTGCTGTAGAAGTTCATGTCCTGAGACTGATCCGCCGTTCTGATGCTCCGCCTTGAGGTTTCTCCGTTTCCACCACCTTCATCCCTTCAGTGTTCATTAGGACTAGATGAATGCTCACTCTCTTTCCTATTAGAACACATTGTCCAGAGATTGTGTGGTTTTGGGAGCAATAATTTGGGACCTCTGTGTGTGAGACTTGATCAAATTTGAGTTTATCATATCTGTACAAATGATGGACAAAGCATGTGATGATGTCACCCAAACCCTGCATTGCCAAAATTGGTGAAAACAGCTTAAAAACCCATTCTGCCCTTCTTGTCCTGTTTTTACAGGAGCCTGGTGTTCTTCAGATGAATCCATGTCTTCTGATCCTTCAAGAAGATTTTCTAACTATACTCACCTGAGTTTGAGAGTAAAAGCCTCAACTGTCAACAAGCTGCCAGTGATGGCACTGTTGTTCATCCATTTCCATGTTTGTTTTCATTTAATTTAATCTTTATTTAATCATATAAAGACCCTTTTACATTTTGATCACTTTTTCAGATTTTCGGGCCATTAGGTCAGCAGGTCATAAAACTAAACAGTCAAACAATAGAGACCAGAACAAATACAATAAAAAGAAAAAAAATGTCAGAGTTTATAAAAAAATCAGATATAACAGAAATGTAATGTTAGAATTGAAGTAATGCATCAGAAACGTAAGCACTGTTCATTATGACTCAAGCTTGATACTCTTGGTTTTCAACTGAGAGCCACACATAATATATATAAAAAAGTAAAGGGTTCTGCAAGATATGAATGTATGCCTGCAAGTTAAAAAAACGCTCTTATTGTGAAAAAGATTCTCTTTGTTAATTATTGTTTTAATAAATGTGTTGAATATTTCCACCATGAGACATAATGATTAAATTTACCGATCAGGAAAGTCATAGAAATTGATTTAATTGTAGCAGTTGCTCTTATATTAAATAAACTGTGCTCGTCAGAAGAAACTTTCAGGCTTGACACTTTTAATTTGAAACCAAACAGGAAGTGTCAGTGATTACGTCACAGGTAGTCATAAAAATCGTCGAACGCGGAAGTTGAGCTGAAACAGGCGAGAAACAAAGCGGAAGTTTGGAGTCAAATTCTCAGTTTGGATCTCGCTCTCCTCACTGGAACAGAAGGAATCGGTGAGCTCATTTGTTTGTTTGTTGTTTCGCTTAAGTTTATTCAAACATTTATGATAAATAAATTTGTTCTCGGAGTCGTTAAACTGCGCGTGCAGACGAAAGAGCCGCGTGCCGAACTGTTGTTTAGGTTTGCTTTTGATTTAACTTCTTACAAAGTTTAGGCCATATAAAAAACGTTTCAATTTACTCTCAAATTCCGCTGTTTAGGTTGTTTTGTTTGAACCACAAGATCTCCGAAAAACCTTTGCAGTTTCCCATAAAAGTGGGCGGAGCCTCAAAAGGCACCGGAAAGTTTGTGGATTACCAAAACAAACGTTATCACGGAAAGAAAGACAGACAGAAAGAGGCGTTTCTGTGAATTTTAGAAGGTTGCGAGTGAAACAATTTAAGTCAGGTATAGCCTTTGTTTATTTTCTTGTTTGTTGTTGTTGGTTTTTTTTCTGGCTTGAAATACTTTTCAAATATTTTCTCCTGCAGTTTAACTTCAGCTCATCTACTGCCTGTAATCATTAGTCTTCTACAGGTGTGAATGTGTACAAACCTTATGATTGGCTGCGTGAGTTCCCTGTTGTGTTTCTGGTGCGTTTCTGGTGCTTTGATTCCCAATCAAAGCCTGTCATTTTAGATGTAGACGCCAAAGGGACATTTTCTTTAAGTGAAATTCCATTTTTTGTATTTAACTTTTTTTCACTAACAAAGTGAGACTGAAGTGTTGAAAACAGAGAAAGGACAGAACATTTAAATGATAAAAATGACACCGTAGAAGTCGTCGTCTGAAGACTAACCGTTTGGGGGATCGGTGGCTGCTTTTCAACGACATTTGTCTGAACACCTGAGTTTTCAGGTGGGAAGTGTTCGGGCGGACAAGCATGTTTGTTTACAGAACACAGGTGAGGGCGGGATCTCCTACAGGGAGCAGGTGAGCTGTTCTCCTCGAGAGAATAAATGTGTCCTGAAGGATCACGTCGAACATTTATGATGTTTCTCAGAAACTGAACTCTAACTTCTTTAAAATTGTTCTTTGTTAACTATGCATTTGTAAAATAGTAAAAATATTTAACATAGAACCACCGATGCGTTATACATCATTGAGGAGAACCACTAAGTTGTCATGCAGGAGCAGAAAAACAAACTTAAGTTTGTTCTCAGACATTTTAAACAGTAGAGGAGTTTGTCTTTAATCCTTTCCATCTCAGTTGTTGCTTTTATTTGGTAGTTAGTTGGAGCTCTTGCAGTGAAGCACGGTGGTGGGAGTGTCATACACAGTCTGGATTGTATAAAAAAATCAAAGAAATCTGCTACAGCTTCAGGTTCCTGCTGGATCTGAAAAAGTAGCTCTGAATGTTTAAGGACACCAGATTTGAAAGAGAAAACACAGTGTAGCTCCAACTGCTGCTCGTTAGGGGGCGCTGTGCATGAAGGAAAAAATCCAAAGGAAGGAAAGCATCTGGTCCTGCTTGCCCTGAGTCGCTGAATTAAATGTTTGAGGTTTTTCACAGGAAAGTTTGGAAAAATGTAAGAACAAGGTTTTATTTTGAAATGTCACTGAATGTCCTTTCAAAATAAAACAGTTCAGGAAAAACTCAAATCCTGAGTTAAAGTCTGTTCATCACAGGTAATGGTAGAAACACAGAGTATGGATTTACATTTTACTGTTGCTTGCTTTTTATTTTTTTAATAGATAAAAATTGTTGTTCATATCTTTTTTGTTTACAGCATTTCTCACGCCTGCCTAAAACTGTAAATACAAACACTTGTGGTCACTAAAACTGAGCTGAAACAATGATCCTGTAACTCACTTTTTATCCTGTTTTTTATATGTTGCTTGTTAATTTTTAAATACTTTTTAAAGATTCTTTTGGCTTTTATGAATTTCTGACGTGTTTTAAACTACGCTTTTGAAGGTCGTTCTTCGTGGAGCAATGGACTGGCGTGTAATTTCCCTCTGGATCAATAGTGTATTAATCAATGTTTGTGATTAAACCTCCAGAAATATCAAACAAGAAATCTTTTTACTTTCTAGAGAAGACAAACTGTAAACTTTTTGTTCGCTTTTTCAGTATAACCTTTTTAATTAATATTTTTTATTTCTAAATTAAATGAAAAGGCTTCAAAAATCTAAGATCTGTTTTAGTGAAAACTTCCATAAATAATGATATTACTTCTTAAAAATCTGCTGTGATTTTTCATAACAGTTTTAGCTTCAGTTCAGAAAAGTTCCCGTTGATGTTGAAGTGTGTGTGTTTGTTCGCTGGAGTTCAGGATGGTGTTGGCTCCGTCTGCTGGGATCTGAAAGCTTGCTTTCCTCACTTGCTTGAGCTTGCTTTAAAGTCCCACTCCGATCATCTTTTGATTTGTTTCCAAAGCTTCCTCAGTGGCCTATTGCTGATGATGACGACGTTTTTAGCCGAAATAAAAAAAAAAAAAGAAGGTTTCTAGGGCACCGTTTCTGCAGAGCAGCAGCAGTTCATTAGAAATTCACCTTGGTTGAAGTTGGTGTGGAGCATGACTGCCCCATTACCCATCATCCACCTGTTTACACTCTCTCCTGCCAACTTACTGTCCCTCATACCCCAGTCTAACATTAGCAGTGCAACTAAAATGGAGAACAATATCAGAAGTATCCAGCCTTGCAGTTCTGATCCAGACGAGGAAAACAAAGATGTTCGTGGATTTGTTTGTCTGCAGGTGGATGCATCAGAATGGGAAGCAGCAGGGAGCCTATTTTCTACAGCGCTTTCCTCATGATTCTGCAAATATTTTTCTGATTTCCTTAAAATTTAGGGCAAATGACGGTCAGCATCAGGAGGTGATAGTTACTGAAATCAAAGCTGTTCCAACAGAAACATCTTCATTGATCCAGTTCCATTTGAACATACTGTACTTCACAAAAACAATCTCTTTCAAATGACATTTTTTCATCTGCTCCTGATTTACAATTTGAACAAAAACATACTCAACAAAATCTTGTTAAAAATGCCAAAACAGCATTTTCATCAGTGAGACTTTGATGGAGAGAGATCTTTGCCCTCATCATCCCTTTGTCACTATGACAGCTCAGCTCTGTTTTACAGTCAACATGTATTGATTCAGTGGAGATTTTAGTTGATCAAATCGTGTCTGTTATTGTGTTTTACTTTTTTATTGTCTGTGTGTGTTTAATGTTGTAATCGTGTTTTTCTTGTTGTGAAGCAGTTTGGGATTTTGAATGAACATTGACTTACTTTATTTACTATAAAGTGAGTGATCCTAAAGCTCCTCCCCTTTCTCTGCAGCCATGGCAGAAGTTTATGCCCCCACCACGACTCCCAACCCCAAGTCCTACTGCATCCATGTTCCTTCCCAACTCCTGGATAAGGTCCAGTTTGGCTTAAAAGTGGCTGAAGTGGTGAGTTTAAGACATCGCCTGAGCAGTGGTCTATTTGTCCCGTTTGCCAACTTTTCTTTTTCCTTCATGTTTATTACACGGTCAGTTTGTTTGTACCTTAAGACGTAACTTTTAACCCTTTGAGACCAACGCTGTTGACAGAAAACACGAACGTGTTAAACTACCGTAACGCTTCTTCCATTTACACAGTTAACATGATTGAAACAGATTCTGGTGTGGAGAAAAGCAGCTTTATAGCACAGCAAATCCAGAGCGTTTTTCAGGACCTCAGGGAGCCCCCGCCTTCACAATGGAGACGACCGCCGTCAGAAACGCCGTGTGTTGGCGCCAAAGGCTGCCTTCATGGCCCCCACCCTGCAGGAAGCTGCACACAGAGAACTGAAAGTGTTGCAGAGATGCTGATGGTCTGCTGTCAGCAGATCACCAAGCGGTTGACCCCCACCCCTGCAATGGTTGATCAATCGGGGGTGGGGGGTGGGGCTCCATCTGGTGTCCTGTTCCAAAAAGAGGATGTTTGAGGAGCGGATGCTCCCACATGTGGTGAAACTGATGTCCCGATGACCTTATATTTCATCATGGGGGGGCAGAGGCTGATGGGGGGTCATCCGTGTTAAAGCAATGGTTCTGCGTTCCACAGTACCTTCAGTACCGTCAGAACCGGTATCTCTTTCAGATTTGGTGGACCTGGTGGTTTTGCTTGGTGTTTTTGATTTAAAGGTTTGAGAAGAAACATGTCTGCAGAAGAC
>BSAI01000013.1:503722-569976 GCA_036245035.1 Adrianichthys oophorus | reverse complement strand
GGAAGCAGAATTTAGGAAGCAGTAAGCAGGATCCAGGAAGCAAAATCATGGAAGCAGAATTTAGGAAGCAGGAAGCAGAATCCAGGAAGCAGAATTTAGGAAGCAAAATCCAGAAAGCAGGATCCAGGAAGCAGAATCCAGGAAGCAGAATTCTCAGACTCTTCAAAACCCAAAGT
Source organism: Adrianichthys oophorus (assembly GCA_036245035.1). Lineage (NCBI taxonomy): Eukaryota > Metazoa > Chordata > Actinopteri > Beloniformes > Adrianichthyidae > Adrianichthys > Adrianichthys oophorus. Next base: position 569,800 of record BSAI01000013.1, on the reverse strand, counting down.
TTGGATTTTCACCGTAAACTGTCCTTTGTTTTCTCTCTGTGACCTGCAGTCCAAAGGGTTTCTGGGTAATCCTGAGGCTGAGCGATACGATTGGCTGAGCTGTTCTCTGAAAGTCAGGGGTGGGGCTTCAGATCTTTTGGTCCTCAGAAAGAGAGGTATCATTACCACGGTAACCGTCAGTTTTGTGCTTGCCTTACTAGTATGACAGCAGCAGCGTTCTCGTGCGTTTCAGGGGAGGAGTTCGACTTACAGCTGCAGCAGAAGACCTTTGTGAGGATGAGGATGACGAATGTGCTCTCAGGTGTCTTCAGGACTCAGGTGTTCTCCTCCCAACGCACGTCTCTGTCCGACGCCCACCGATTCTGTCAGGCCGGCTGCAGCCGCCACGAATGCTGCGACGGCTTCGTCCTCAACCAGAATAGCATGGATGGAGGTGTGTTACCGTGACAACGGGATAACAAAAGGACTCTAAACTTTAAGATTCTGATCAATTGAGAATCAGGGCTCTATGTCTCTTCCCACTACAGGCTCTCTGCTCTGTGGTTGGCTGAGATCTCCGTCTGTGCTGAGCTGCCAGGATGGAGACTGGGATGTGTCCGGCCAAGGAGCAGCCAACCGAATCTGTGGGGCAGGGCTTAACTATAACAAGCTGCAGCAGAGCTTCCTGTTTGACTTTGGAGGACAGGCGTTTACCATCAGTGAGGAAACGGCGCCGCGATTTAAACAGGAACAAACGCATGGAAACAAACTGAAGTCTTTGTTTGTTTGTTTGATCAGCTGAGTACGCGGTGCCAGCAGACAGTAAGATTGAAAAGGTCCATCAGGCCTCCATCGTCAGCTTCCAGGCCGTCTACCTGAGCTCAGGTACCTGCAACAGGGTAGGCGTGACCCAGTTGTGTCCCTCAGCGACCTTTGACCCTTTTTCTGTGTTGCAGGCTCTTCCTGTGCGGCAGCGGACCTCAGTCCTCCTCTGGACGGTTTGTATGGATCCCATCAGCCTGAGGTTCAGGAACTAAACATGTCTGTGATAAACGTCTTTGTTTTTTTTGTTTGTTTGCAGAGTCCCTGCAGCAGAAGTTTGAAGTTTTGTCCAAAGATGATGTGGTGGTGGATCCTCAAAGGAAGCTTCCGGTTCTGTCCTTCTGGCTCAATAAAAATAACTACAACTCCCAGCAGGCCTTGCTCTGGTGTCTTGCTCGTATGCAGAGTTTTGGGTGTATTGCGTTAAAACGGTGTTCCTACAGAGTTGGTAACCACGGTGACTGTGCTGCAGGCTGTGATGAGGAGCAGCAATGCGCAGCGGCTGACCTGGCGGACGCTGACTCGGCAGGTTTCTTCAGCTGCTCGTTGTATCCGAACAGCAGAGTCTGCGGCGTGTACGACATGCCTCCCACGCAGCCCTGTCCCCCCCTGATGGATAGACCGCCCAAGAACGCCTTCAGCAAGAAAGGTAAGGACCTGACCGCAGCTCGTCCAGGAAGTTTGGGGAATCAGAACCAGTCCTGTGTGGTGGACTGATGGTTGGTGTGTTTTAGTTGAGCTGAGTGGACCCGTGAAGAACTTCTATGAGCGGGTTTCCTTCCAGAGGAGCGTTTCTAACGCCGTACGGAGCCGGGCCATCATGAGCGAGAACACGCCGCTGTCTCAGGGGTAACACACGCAAACCATGCACATCCCGGGCCTGAACTGGATCTGGAACCAGACATGCAGAACCGAACAGAATGGAGATAAACTTCTCCATCCAATCCCTTTCAGTCTGGAGGAAACGTTTTGTTGAGATGTGATGAGAAAAGCAGGTTCTGATCCGCTTCTGTGTTCAGGTTCAGGGACTGCGAGCGCCGCTGTGACGAGGATCCCTGCTGTCGCGGTTTTGGCTTTGTTGGCTACAACAAATCACCAGGTAACCAACAGGACCTGACATGACAAGAGGGTTCGTTTTCTGATCCGTCCCGAGGCTGACGGAACGATTCAAGGAGGAAATTCAGTTTCCAAAGATGTAAAATATCTTTATACATTTTGAATTTTGTTGGTCTAGAAGCAACAGTCTGATGTAATTTAGTGGACGATCATTGAAGTGCTTTTATCTGCTTTCACTTCACACGTTCACACCTGTACATATTTACCTGTGTTGAGGCAACTCACCTGTGGAGGTGTGACCTGCGGTCTCTGCTCTGCTGCCAAAGGTGCAGGGAGAACAATGGAGGATTTCTGCATTTAGATTCATGCTTGGACAATGATTTGACGTGTAAGAAACGATTATAGAAACTAAAGGAAACCAGAGGTTAAGAGCTCAAGCTTGTGTTCCTCATGACTCATTTCTGCTTTGATTTCGATCTACAGCAACTGTTAAGTAATAAAAATGCTGTTCTTTACCGACGCTTTTGTAGAATCTCGATGAATTGAAGAAGCAGCAAAGCAGACACACTTGTGAAAGCAAAGACGACCTTCCCTCAAATGCTGCTGTACCGCCCTTTGTTCTGCTTGGCCAATCAGAGTCAGAGATGACTGGATTTTAGGGTTTTAGGTCAAATCCAGGTCATTTCCATGGAGATCAATATTGGACTCATGAGAATCTGAATGAACTCAACTATCATCAGCGTGTGACGGCTTGTCCTGAACTCATTCGTTTGCATTCAGGTTTGGTGTGTCTGGTTCTGGTCAGTCTGGGAGTACAGACCTGCAGTGAAGAAGACTCCAGCTGGAGGACTCAGGACTGCAGTCCGACAGAGGCCAAGACCACACCATACCCGTTTGGCTGGTACCAGAAACCCGGTACTGATCTGGCACACAGACACACAAAGATCCACAAAGACAGAGCAGAAAACTGACTGATGTTTGTGTTTTCAGTGAACCAGTGGAGTTCCTCTCCGGCTCTCTGTCCGCCGCTAAGCCTGCCAGAAACCAGAAACAACGGTGAGACACCAAAAAACGGCAAAATCTTTGGTTCCTGCCATGCAGTTTACTGTGTTCAACTCACAAAAATGTTAATGAAATTTAAAAATGATCTGAAAAAAAAACCCCATCAAAACCTTTGCTAGTCTGTCCCCATAAATCACATAGAACATATTCTTAGAATATGATATTTTCCTGTTTTTACAAATAGAGACAAAATGAAAGAGATGAGAGCTGAGATTTTTAATGGCAGCGAATCCTCATCCTCAGATCTGCAGCGCTAACCACTACACCACCGTGCAATTCTCTTCACTACCTACAAACTAAAAGCAAAACAAAGATGTGAACAGGAAAATGCAGTCAATGCTGAAATTACTGCGACAGCTCAACAGGGCAAGAAGAAGAAGAACCTGCAAACACAAGACCACATGCTGAAGGAGAAAAAATGCTGGATCCTCATTTTTCATGTTCTCAGCTTTAGCCCCTGCAGGCGGGGGTGCAGGCTTTTGCATGAAGGTCACAGATCTCTCCCTGTGTTTGACACCCCCACTTCCTGTCTCAGTGTCGATGGACGACTGGCATCTTCTGTCTGACTCTCTGGTTCTGGTCGACCCGTCCCTGTCCACCTACGATGTCATCCACGTGAGCAGAGACATTGCCACAGACGAGAGCAGGACCAGGGACTGGTGTCTCCATGGTAACCGATTCCCTTCACTGCCTGACCTGCTGCAGAAGACAAGGCGGATGCTGACTCTGGTTTCTCATCAGCCTGCTTGGAGGCGGAGTCTTGTGCTGCCGTGTCACTCAGTGAGGCGGAGTCTGCTACTCGTTGCATCCTCTACCCTGACACCACAGTTTGTGGGCTCTCATTCTCCGGCACCACCTCTTCCTGTCAGCTGGTCATCAGAGAGCCCGCCTCCCAAGTGTACCTGAGGACAGGTGAGCTGAGCAGCCAATCAGAGAGCAGCACTGCTGCCCAGTCTGTTATTCTTTGCTCTTTTTCAGCGCGGCTGCCTCCAATTACATCTGTTTCCATACCCGGTCATGGGATGCTGAAGGGTGTTTCCGTGGAAACAACGGTGGGTTCTGACAGGAGGAGGGTCATTCAGTTCCTCGGCGTGCCGTACGCCCGCCCACCCGTAGGAATGCTGCGCTTTGAAGCAGCGCAGCCAGCTGATTGGAAGGGGACGTGGGACGCCTCCAAACCACGGTGAGACAGTTAAAGGGTCACCTCAGCACTTCAGATCGTGAAGTCGTTTCTTTGCATCAATAAAGTTCCGCCTCCTTTAGGCCCAGCTGTCTGCAGCCAGGCGACAGCAAGTCTTCAGCCTCCAGCGAGGACTGTCTGTACCTGGACGTCTTCACTCCTGCCGCTCGGGTCGGTCCCCCCCCAGCATGTTTGGTCACCGCTTTTTCTGTGTTGCTCATCACTAATCCCATTCCTAAAAATATAAATCAAAGAGTTTGATCGTTAATATCATTTAGATATTTTTATTGATCAGAATATCAGAACTGGATGTGCTAATAAATAATCTTCATGGCAGATTAAAAGATTGTAAAGTTTGTCGACACAAACGTTTGGTCGTCAAGCGCTAGTTTGTGTTACAGCTGTTTCCTGACGATGACATCATCACACCTGTCCTGTTTGCATGTCAGAGGGGGCGTGTCCCTGTCCTGGTTTTCTTCTTCAACCCATCAGCCAATGAGAACCCAGGACTGTTGGATGGCTCCGCCCTCGCTGCCGTGGGCAACATCGTCGTGGTAACAGCCAGCTACAGGACAGCGGCGCTTGGATTCCTCAGCACAGGTAAACAAAAACATTTTAGAACGTCAACAGAACCATCTGCGTGACTCGGGCCTCTGCAGGAGCTTCAGGTCTCCCAGGAAACTATGGACTGACTGACCAGGAGGCGGTGCTTCGCTGGGTCAACGCCCACATCTCTCTGATGGGCGGAGATAACAGCCGTGTGACGGTGGGGGCGGAGCAAGGCGGTGCCGACATCACCAGCCTGCACCTCCTGTCCAAGCCCACCCTCCCGTTCCAGCGGATGATGCTGATGGTGAGAAGTCCAGGATATATAGAACCTTAGACCAGCAGCAGGAGCAGGGCTGAGTTCTTGTCTCCTGCAGGGTGGTTCTGTATTTTCTCCCTCCCTGGTCCAAACCTCCGCCTCCTCCAGACGCTGGGCCTTGGATCTGGCACAGGAACTGGGCTGCATGACATCCGACTCCACAGATGAGAAGCTGGTCTCCTGCCTCAGAGCAGCGCCGGTTCAGGACCTGAATGCCGCTCAGACCAAAGTGAGACCTTCACCAGACCATGCGGTTCTTCTGGAGGTTCAGGTTCCTTCTAAACTGACATGGATTGCGTGTGTGCTTCAGCTGCTGGTGACCCGTGACCCATTCCAGTTCTGGTCTCCAGTCAATCAGGCGGTCTCCACATCCTCGCCGTTCCACAGAGTAGACCTGCTGCTTGGAACTTCAGAGGCGGACGGCCTGATTAGCCGAGCGCGCAGGATAGAGGTCAGGGGAGGACCAGCGCAGCTCTGTCCTTCTGAGGACTCTGAGGTCACATGACCATTTCTGTTCAGGAGTTCAAGGTTCTTCCCGGTCAGGTCAACGACACGATGCCCTTCTACCAGGCTCTGAGCTGCGTGCTGGGCGGAGCTAACAGCAACCAGCTACTGAGGGAGGCGGTCGCCGCTCTGGACTACAATCCTTCAGCTGCTGGATACAGCCTGTTCTCCAGAGCGCTCAACAACGCCACCAGGTGGGGGTGGGGGGGTTTAAACTGCAGAACGGAGGATTTCAAAAAGCAGAAATTCTACTTCTCAATCATAACATTTTATCTATGGTTCAACTGTTGTGCTGCTGACAAAACAGGACTTTGAAAGTAAATATTTGATGTTGCTTTTCTAAGAGTTATGCAACCTTTGCTGCCGCCGCAGACGAGTTGTCTTCGTTCTGTTGGCTTTGACCGGGGCCTGTCTCTCTGTCTGTCTGCAGAGATCTGTTCGTCATTTGTCCCGCGCTGCAGATGGCGGCTCACTGGGCCGACAGCAGAGCCAGGGTCTTCATGTACCACCAGCCCTCTGCAGACGCTGCTGACAGGTGCAAATGAGCCGGCGTCCACAGGGAGGCGCCGCAGCCACTCTAAAAGCTTCTGCTGTCATTTTCATCTGACCCTTTGTCCTCAGGGCCGACTCCCTCGTTCCTTGGGATGTTCAGTTGGCGTTCGGCGCTCCTCATCATCTGCAGAGCTTTCAGCGTTTCACGGATTCCGACCGGCGCCTCTCTCTGGCTGCCATGAGCTACATCTCCAGCTTCATCCGGACCGGGTCAGACTTGTGCTTTTGTCCAGAAACGACTTGTGCACCAACAAAAACTCACTGTTCCTGTTTTTTCTTAGAAACCCAAACCCGTGGCCCGTGTGGGCGGAGTCAGTTCTGCCTCGCTGGCAGCCATTCACTTCATCTAAGGCCCCATCCTCTTACCTGGAGCTCAGCCCCGCCCTCCAGCCCCAGCAGGGTTTAAGTCAGAAATTCTGTTCCCCGTGGGGTCAGCTGGTTTCGAGGCTGAGCGGTGGCGAGTCAGGTGACGCTTTTTCAATTTTCTGTTTCTTGTTTTAAAAAGTAAAAGTTTCAGCAACAACTGCAGCTGACTGCCATCAGTAAAAACCTCAGTAACCATGACAAGCCCCGCCCACACACACACTTTTCTGCCAGAAATATCCCAAAAGCTTGTCTGTTTGTTGGGAAACAAAGATTAAATTAACATAACAGCAGAGTAACAGGAAGTGGTTAGGGTGTGGAAGTGGGCGTGGGTACTGGGTGCATTTTCTTTTTTTCCAAATAGAAAGAAGGTGAAACCCTGACGGCAAACCGCCAAACACTTCTCCAGTTTTATTTGAGAAATCTGAGTCATTTCATTCTCTTGAACATCTTAAGTCAGGTTTGTTTTGTCATTTTCACCCTCACATAAAAATAGAATCTCAAATAAAGAAACACTTCAGTGTATGAAAGGCGTGTGCGTATGTATCAGAGGAGAGAAGCCCCGCCCCTTTTCTGCAGGCTGAATGTTTGGCTTCTTTCAGCCTCTGAGCTTCAGTAAATATTTGTTCTGGCACTTTCACTGAGGATCAGGCCGCTCTGCAAGTTCATATGAGTGAAAACCAAGAGTCCGTCACCAGGAAAACCCTTATCACATGTTGGAAAATTATCCGTTTGGCATAAAAAAGGTCTTTTAAACCTTTTTTTCTAACCGCTCATGAAAAAAGGACTTTAAACTGATTTATGATGAAAATGACTTGTTAAAAGACGTTTTATAAAATGTAAATAAAAGCAGCTATTTTCATAGTTTGTTTGTAAGACATTATTTAAATGTTTTACAAACAAAATTACAATAAAAAATCAATAAAAATGTATTCATCAATAATATATATCATATACATATAATTATTCTTTTTTTGCCTAAACTTTCCTTCTCTTTCCAGATGTGTTGGGGGCGGAGCCTGTCTTGACCTTGGTGTCTTCCTCATCCAGCCAGCCTTAGATGAAGAGAGACGTCTAGATCCTCATTCAACTTTGTTTCCCATAATTCACTCTGATTCCAAAAGCATTAATCATCAATAAAAAGCTGCTAAAACTCACCTGGCTGTGTCGTTTGATTGATAGGTGTGTCTGCTAATCACAGGTGCTTTTGTCAGACTGGAATCAGGTCAAATACACGTTTCTGTACCAGGAATGTTTATGAAACTAGATTATAAATTCTTAATTCGTCCCAACATCAATGAAGACATCTAATGATGAACGTCATTGGCCTGAAGTCTGACCCTTTTGGCTGGTTTGATGGTGGTCTAACCCTCTGTTGTACTGCATTAGCATCTACCGCCCTCCTGGCCCTGCACCAGTCTTCTTGGAGGAGTTTATGGAAGTCGACTAATTTGAAAGGTCTGATCTTTCCTCCTAGACAAGCCAGATCAGCTCAGATAGAAGAAATCCTATGGTATTTTTCAACACTTGTTTCTTCTTGTGCCTCTAAACTCCCAAACCTTTCTCAGCCTGACTGTAGTTTATTTCTTCAGGGTTTTTTTTAAGCTAGGCTTTGGATGTTGGAGCAGACGTCCCTCCTTTAGCCAGTGTTCGGCTCTCTCAGAGCCTACGCTGTTCACAGTCGTGGTCTAATTTCTCTCCTGTGCCAGTGGAGGACGTTCGCTCTCTAAACTTAGGAAGGCTAAATCAAAGATAGGAAGAAAGCGAGATGAGAGACAACGCATCTGCAAACATTTGTGTTGCAAACGCAAAAATATTTTTGAAACAAAAAAAAGTTTTGAAAGCAAATATGTCATATTTTCACTTGCAAATGATGATGTTTTATTCTTAAAACTTTACATTTTTCTTGTAACTTAGGACATTTTGATCCCAAAACTTTTTGCTCACAATATGGTGGAACAAAAATCACTTCATACAAAGCGCTTTACAGTCACACACACATTCACACACTGATGGCAGCTGGCGTCAACCTTCCACCAGAGGATAATGTGGGGTTGAGTGTTTTACCCAAGGACACTTCAACACATGGGCAAGGCGAGAATCGAACCTGCAATCTACCGATCAAAGGCCGACTGCCCTACCACTGCCCCATGGCTGCCCAAAAGGGAAAAAAAAAAGGATTTTAGTTATTTACATTTCTACTCAAACTAAATTCTGTCATCTGAGGGATTAGGATTTAGCAGTTTAATCTGGATTATTTGATCCAATGGATAGTGGAGCCATGGAGAGCATCCTGACCAGTTGTATCTCCATGTGGTACGGAACCTGCACCACACCCTGCAAGAAGCTAAGATCACCGATGTCTGGCCTCTCCGACATGGACCACTCCTGCCTCATCCACAAAGCCATCAGGACTGCAGCTGACCCATCCCAGAGTCATTTCAGCCTGCTGCCGTCAGTAAGGAGACTGCAACGTCTCTGGGCCAGAACCAGCAGGATCAAGGACAGTTTCCTCTGCCAAGCGATCAGGAAACTTAACCCCCAATCCCCCGTCCCAAACTCAACATGAAGAACCACCCATCCTTCCCTTCTCCTCTGCATCTGAACACTATCCCTACCAAAGACTGCCATCACTCACTCCTCTGCTTACTGTTGTGTAACACTGTTGTCACTTTATACATAATCTTATAACCACTTTATGATTCGATCCATCATACCATGTCCATTATGCTTCCTGTTTGAGTATTTTGTACATTAGATACTGTTGGTATTAATATTGTTGCTATCACTGATGTTTGGGTTGAGAGGAAAGCAATTTCATCTGTGCTGGATCTCATACATAGTATATTTGACAATAAAGCTGACTTGGACTTGAACTAATGAGTTCATCAACAAGGTTTAGTTATTTCTCAGAATAATTGGAATCAAAACTTTTATCCAAATTCTCTGTAAAATTAAAAACGTTTCAACCGTGGTCCTCAGATCCTCTGTCCTGCATGTTCCTCGAGGACCAGGGTTTAGAAACACTGCAGTAAACAGAAGTTATTTCATGGAACGGGTTCCAAACGCTGACATCACATCCTCACATCTTTACATCCTCAGCTGATATGAAACAGCTTTAAACATTTTAGAAAACATGTGGACCACTCTCTTCTCCTCTGATCAATGTCATGAAGCTGTCTGTCTGCTCTGTGACCTCATGGTGGCACCATCTTTTACCAGGAGGAGGCAAACAGCCCCTCCCCTGCCCTCTTCCACCTGCACAAGTGAGGCAGGTGTATAAAGGATCCTTTCTCTGCTTGGAAACAGACTCCATCAGTCAAACGCTCCGATCTTTGTCCCAAACTGTTCAGTTTCCTGCAGAAAGATGAAGACCCTGCTGAGACTCATCACTCTTGCTTTCTCAGGTAAGGACCTACAGCTCACTTTCAGCTGCAAAGCATTTTGAATGTTTCCTCGTCTACAGTTTAAGGCAACTTACAAAGTTAAAAACAGAGACACATCTTTAAAAACCAAAACTGGAGCCAAAGGAGGAGAAAACCAGTTTGAAGACGGGAAGATAGAAAAGTCAGAAGTTTTAGTAAAAAGGTCAACCCTCAGCTGCTTCTTCGGGACTTTGATTATTCACTGAAACCAAATGTTGGGACAAATCTTCCAGCAAACAGATGGATTTCATGAAGATCATCTCCAGTTTCACAGTAACTCTCATTGTTAGGAGCAGTTCTGCTGCGTCGAGCTTCAGACCACAGAGACGTTTCCTTCCAATGATTTCTTTTCACAGATTCTGTTGTTTAGTCACGACCCGTATCTGCTGTGGTGGAAATTCCAACAACAGCATCCTCATGAATCATCAGTGTTTCACAATAAAAGTGCTTTGTTCTATATTTCCTTTTTTTTTTAAATCATCTTTTTTATTCCAGGTGAAATGTTCTGACTTCAGTCTTGAGCATTTGTCTCATTCAGCCTCATTCTGCAGAAGTTTGAATTTACCTGAACAGAACATCACAGTTCATAGAAAGTTTTAGGAAAAAGAAACCACAAATGAACAGTTTGATGTGTTCGTGCTGACTAACTTTATCTTCTGCTGCCCAATCATTCTGTAAAATGTTATTTCAGCTAAAGACATGTTGAAGGCAGCTGAAAGCTGAACAATAATAAACATGCTGATTTATGTTTCTGAGCATCGAATTAAAGCGAAAGAACTATAAATAACATTTTAAAAAGCTGGTGTCGCCTGCTTAACCAAAGGTTTTATTAAAGCAAAACAGCTTAAAAAGATATAAATAGTAAATTATGTTTGATAGATTACATAATAAAACAGGAAGAACTGAAAACAACATATGAAACTCTAAACTGCTCATAGTGTATAATTAAATGAAGTTAGTTTGAAAAGAAACTGAACAATTCAAAATGTTAAGTCATGTCATTCAAGAGTTAAAAAAATAAAGGGAAATTGGATAAGAAAAACTTAAATAGCAAAATTTTGCCTCAGGTGTCTGATTTACATTTAAAAAGCTTATTTACCCAATTAATTCGATGTAATTTCTGTAGCCCAATATCACAACACAGATGTCTCAGTGGGTTTACACCAGTATTTATACAAAAGAACATAAACTCAGTCATAAAATTTAGCTGGTTACTAAACTAAACTGGCATCGCTGCCCTTAGACCCTCCTTCTCGGTGAGGAAAATATAAGAAACCTCAGTGATGTCCACAAGAAGGAGAGATCCTCTCCCAGGACGGACAGACGATGTGCTGGAACTGTTAAGGAAGAACTAGTTTATCTAACTCTACGGAAACATTTTTGAGTGAGATGGGGGTGCGAGACAAGCCAAAGGTGAGGTCCAGACCTAGAACAGGAGCACAGACGACCCACCTGTAATTTCTCCCGCTCCCCTGAAGGGCAGATCCCCTTTGGGCCCCTCGGGCCCTTGGCTGTGCCTAGAAATTCTGTCCATAAAGACTGGAACAGAACCAGAAAAAAGGGCAGCCCTGTCAGAGTCCAACATGCACCGGGAAGAGGTTTGACTTAGTGCCGGCTGTGCAAACCAGGCTCCTCCTCCGGACATACAGAGAGCGGACAGCTCATAGTAAGGCTCCCCAGACTCCTGATGCCTTGCCACTGAGGAGCTTGTTGACTACCTTGGTGACTTCAGCTTGGGTAATGGACAGCCCACCCCAAAGTCCTCAACCTCTGGTTCCTCAAGAGAAGGCGTGTCAGCAGGATTGAGGAGATCCTCAAAGTAAGCCTTCCACCACCCGACAATGTCCCCAGTCAAAATCAGCAGCTCCCCACCTGCACTGAATAAGGTGTTTGCAGAAACTCTTTTCTCCTCTTGAGGTGGGATTTAAAGACTTCCATGACGGAGGGCTTAGCCAGACATTCCCAGCAGACCGCAGACCGTAAATTCACAGTTCGCTTGGGTCTGCCAAGTCTTTCCGGCTTCCTTCCGTGCCAATGAACTCACCACCTGGTAGTGATCAGTGGACAGCACCCCCGGCCGTGTCCAAGACACACGGCTGAAGGTTGCCTGAAACCACTAAAAAGTCGATCATCGATCTCCTGCCGAGGGGGTCCTGATGCCATGACACCACTCAGGTTCAGATCAGGGAAGATGTTCCTACCAATCACGCCCTCCAGGTGCCACTGTCGTTGCCTACGTGGGCATTGAAGTCCCCAGGGAGGACGATGGAGTCCTCTGTTGGAGCACTTTCTGGTACCCCTTTAAGAAGGCCGGCTACTTTGAACTGCTGTTCGGCTCATAAGCTGAAACCACAGTCAGACACCTATCCCCCACTCGAAGATGAAGGCACACAACCCTCTCAACCACAGGTTAGAACTCCAACACTTGCCGGCTGGACTGGGGCCTCACAAGTAAGCCCACACCAAGCCGTCGCCTTTCACCATCTGCAACTCCAGAATGGTAGAGAGTCCAACCCCTCTCGAGGGGCTGAGTTTCAGAGCACAGACTGTGTAGAGGTGAGCCCAACTATATCTCTCAACTATCAGTATCTCTCAACCTCCCGCACAAGCTCAGGTTCCTTCCCTCCCAGTGAGGTGACGTTCCATGTCCCAAAAGCTAAGTTCCATTACCGGGGTTTTGGCCACCGAGGCACTCGTCCTCGACTACCACCCAAACTACATTTCAACAGCCACTTCTGAGCTCTCCTGCAGGTGGTAGACTCACTGGGGAGTAATCCCACGTTGTTTCTTTGGGCTTTGCTGACTCATGGTAGGAGCCCAACCCCAGGCCTGGCTCAAGTGTGGGGCCCCAGTGATGCCAATCTGGGTGACGTAGCAGAATCTTGAATTCTCAAAAGGGGTTTCTAATCCATTTTTTTGTCTGGCTTGTCACCCAGGACCTTCGCTAAAGAAACTAATCCTCTTAGTCAGCATCCAACAACTTTACTAACTCCAGGAAATTAAAAGTAACGAATGAAAGGTTAAAAAATGTTCAGCTTTTAGGTTGAGCTGCAGAAAACAGTTCAGACCTGCTGGTTACGGAGGTCTTGGTGCAGCAGTTTCATCTGTTTACGTTTTTGTTTTTCTTTTCAGTTTCTTCTATCAGGACTCAGCCAGACACAACGGGTTCATCCATCACTGCCACGCCACGTGATTCATCACTTCCTGGGTCAACCACGCCCACCTTTACCCTGACGGGTGTTACTGCAAATGCCACATCCACAACAGCGGCCGATGTTCCACCCGGCTTCACCACCACTGATGCAACATCCACTGAGACGCGTTCTTCTGCCACCATAACAACCACAAGTAACAACACCACAGAGACGGAGCAGTTTCCAAACCCCGTCCAGGTCAACACCACGCCCGGGAGCAACGCCTCTACTCTGGGCTCTCCTGTCAGCTCTGACCCCACTGTGACAATGATCCCCAACCAATCAACACACACCACCACAGCCAGCTGCAGCCAAGTGGTCCCTGGGTGGGCCATCGCCTTGCTGGTACTGGCTGCTGTGGTTCTGCTGCTGCTGCTGCTGCTCCTGGTGCTCACACTGGTAATGAATTATGGACCGACCATGGTTCTCCTTTAATGAGTTCCTGCTGGGGGTTGATGCTAATGATGCTAGTGCCACTAATGCCGCCAATAATGCCAATGCAAATAATCCAGCTAATGCTGCTAATAATGCTAATATTAATGGCAATTCCTGATGCCATTTTCCAGCCCAATGATGCTAGTGTTGATAATCCCTATAATGCTGCTACTGATGGTAATGCTGCTGACACTAACACTGCTAATGCTGCCAAAAATGTTAATTCTACTAATCCTGCTAATGCGCTAAAGAGACTAATAACCATATATTTTTATTTTGTAAACAGCTAGCTTATCACCCCAAGCTAGCATTAGGGCGCAAAAATAACGGCAAACAATATTGGATCAATCCAGCCGCACAGTTTAGAGCTAGAGGCCAGCTCAGACGAGGAAAATAAATACGCACTGAGGAAAAGAGACACTTAATGAATAGTTATGTCGTCAGCCCCAGGTTTTTCTAGCATCTGGTTTCTGATTCAACACGATTTAAATTAAGAAATACTCAGACACGCAGTTTTAATCAGAAGCTATTTTACATATGACCTCTATTAGAGAAACACACCGCAAGAACATGTTAGAAAAACGTTTGTGCCCCCCAGATAAAATGTTCTATTATTGTGCATAAAGAACCCAAGGAAAGATTAAAAAATCTCCTGAAGACATCAGTATACAGATGAGACATGCTTTTAATGTCAAACATGAGGCTTTATTTCCATCATTTACCCTTTCAAAATAACAGAAAACAAAATAATGATGTGTGCTTTCCCTGCTATAAAGGTAAACTTCCTTCCATAATCTGATCTACAAACATTGTCATTTCTTCTAAAACACAGATTAAAATAGCAGCCGTCAGACACAAACGCTCAGATTAATTCATCAACAAAACAGCTGGATTTCTGACTCCAGGAGGAGAAGTCTTTTCTTCTACTCTCTTGACTATGAAACAGGAAACTGCCTGTTGGTTCTGCATTCAAATTACTTTGTAATGAAATCCTGAGACAAAACACAGACCGACTGTTCAATAAACATTAGAGAGTCACCAAAATCTGAAGATAACCAACCATCAGAGCGTTCAGCTTCTAAACCACAGCCAGCTTTTGGAAAAGCCTCCTCTCTGGAAGCTGCTGAAAATCTGCTCTAACATCTTTCACAGCTTCAGGTTGTTGCTGATGAGAATCTTTGTGGTTTCTGCAGCTGGTGTGGTGCTGCTGCAGAAGGAGGAAGAAAGGCTTCTTGCTCTTTGAGCAGCAGAACCAGACCAACGACATCCCTCTGTACAACACCCACAGCCGCTTCGACGAGACCAACGCGGCCAACCATGTAAGTCATCAAACAACTGCAGATGAAATGAACAATCTTTCTGCGTTCACACTGAAGTGAACTGTACCAGATACGAGTGTAACGATTAATCAATGAATTGATTTATCCAACCAGATCAATCTTTCTGAGCCCCGGTGTCGATTGGATAAATCGACCTATAACGTTAAAAAATTGTTTCAGAATTAAATGAATCGATTAATCAAACTTTGAAAATTGAGACATGGTGTGTTTATTTTACTATAAGCTCCATCCCAGAACAACACCCATGTGATGCAGCAGAAACTGATCAACCATCATTCCAGTCCAATGTGTGGAAACTTTGAATTTACAAAGTCATGTGACCATACAGTGAGCTAGAATGTTCTAATAATGTTCCTTTGGATTATTCTGATGTGGAAAAACAACAGTGGAATGAACTTTATCAAACTCAAATGGGAATGGATTTGACATTCATTCTTGTTTGTTTGTTTATTTGTACCAGGGCTGTAAACATTAACGCGTTAACGCATGCAATTAATAATAACTATAAAAATTATTCATTAACTATTCAGTTACGCAAATTAATTATATGTCAGAAACGACGTCTTACGCTTTGCGTCGGACGGTTCAGACTTCCATGGTGTGCGTTAATTTCTGAAAATACACACTTCGTCGGGCACTATCACACTTCTAACATGGTCACTTACAAAATAAATAAATATTCAATCAATTTTTAGTACTTTATTCTTGTTATTTTTTTGGTTGAGATTGTTTTTGTTTTTTTTTTTTACAAATGGCAGACTATTTCATATGTGGTGCTGCCCGTTGTCAAGGTAAAATAATGAGTCGCTGGGCCGACAGACCTCAACTTTAGCAGCAAAGCAAAGTGATATATGTGCTGATCGTCACAATAAAGCATCAGATCAGGGAGAAAGGTCACCTTTTAAAGCTTGTGTTTGTCCAGAAGATGAAGCAAAAAGTTTGTTTTTAAAGAAGCCTGCGCAGTGATACAGAATGTTCGGGCTTTGTGACCGGAACTACTTTTAAAGATGTGCAACAACACCCAGCAGCCAATCAGATTAGAGTATTCACCCAGACCATTTAAAGTGCAGAAACACAATGTTAGTTTCTCAGGGCTGTTTATCAGCATCTTTGTTTTATTGGAGTAAAACTGCAGACATTAAAGTCTTTAGAGTTCTCCTTATCTTACTGTTGATGTGTGTTGTGCACACAAATTAAACTTCTGGGATATCTGAGTTTTACAAATTACTTTACAAATTACAACAACTCTCTCAATAAAAATGGATGAAAACATGTTCTCGCTGGCCTTTTGTTTTTGTTCAAAAGCTGCATATTGTTGAATAAAATTTACTTAGGAAAACATTGTGATTAATCGTGATTATTCACAATCCAAAAGCGTGATTAATCTGGTCCGTAATCGATTGAGAGGCACTAGTTTGTACACATCTTAATTTCCACTTGATTATCTTAAATGAATGCACTGATCAGTACCAGGTATTTATCTCTGAGTCACATTGGTTGAAGTTTTGGCTAAAGATGTCCTGGATCCATTTTAGGTCAGTGAACTAGATCCAGTCGGATCGTTTTAAATGAAACATTATTGCCTATGAATCATATCGCCAGCCATAAATAATGATATGAATCAAATGGTTGATAAAATAAACGGTTACACTCCTAGTACCAGAGTTAATCTGCATTCACACTGAAGTGAACTGTGCCAGAATTCATCCAGCTAGTTCATCTGCTCTCCTCGTGGTGGAATCTGGTTTCAACATCTTTAGCTTTTACACAAAGCGACGTTGCTCCTCTACTTTAGTCCCTGGGGTGTTTGTGGGGGGGTCAGTCTCTTAGTATTTCATTTCTATCCAAATCGTGCATCATCTTTCTTTCATACACATTCAAAAGGCTAAATGACAGAAATAGACCAAAATTCATCACAGTGATGACAGACTGAGCTCCTCAGAACTGCAACCAGGTTTGAGTCCAAACCCGGGTTCAGGTGCACGTTCTGTTCTCAGAACTGCAGGTAAACTGTGGGACGTCCGGGTCAGACACATGACCGGACCTCAAACAAAGACTGCTGTGTTAACGTTTGTGTCCCACAGAGTAATGTAAAGAAGGCCACTCCCCTGCGATGCAGCAGCAGACTGAAAACATACAGCATGACCACGGAGCGTTCAGGTGTCAGTGAAAGCTCAGCAGCAGCGGTTCTGAGCGTCTTTTTGACGTCAGACGACCCCCCAGCTGCAGAAGGTCCTGTTCGGGTGGGTTGGGTCTGGCTGTGGGTGTGTTGGCCGCTGTTTGTTTTCACTGAGTCAAAGTTTAAACAGGAATCACAGAGAAGTGGTGGAAACTTGGAGGTGTGATGTAATTAGTGTCGCCATGACAACAGCGTGACCCGCTGACCTCCGCCTTCATCTGTTGTTCCTGTGACCAGCAGCCAGCTCCATCGCTTTAATGCAAACTTCTGAGTTTGTCCTTCGTTTAATTTAAAACGCGGAGAACTTCTGGCTGAGACTCTTCATCTCTTTCAGGACAGGTAGGAAAAGGCGAGCCGAACAGGAACCTACAACATCACTCAGCAGTGACCCCTACAGGCCGACCAGAAGAATGAAAACCACAGTTTTATCATGAGCGTCTGTGATGAGAACTGTCATCAAAACAATGTATTTATTCTCTGTAATAAACTGTTGATTTTTGCTTACAAATACATGTTTTTAAATGGACTAAAAGTCTTGCTTTTATTATACAGCTGTAATAAAAAAATAACGTATTTAATTATACTTAAATAAAAGATGTTACAAGTGTCTCATTATCAATAATAGTTCAATTATTTTGACAAAAGCTGCAATAAACCGTCAAATTTGTTTGTGAGGGCCCTTGGTACAGGGCTGGGCTTTCCTGCTGGAGAGGACGCCAAATTACAATGACTAAGGTTTTTTTTTACGTTCTGACATTTTTTACATGTTTATAGGAGTTGGACACACCACTCATTTAGTTTAAAAATAAAAAAGTCATTTAAAAGGCTCAAGGCTGATTTAACCACATCAACAAACTGAAGTAACAGCGCTGTCACGAGGACAAAAGTAATTTGATTACTCCGTTACTTCCCTTCTAACATCGTTAGAAACGCAGTTGAGTGCGCCTCACTGCGTAAGAGCGCACTCATCCACCAGCACCTCTCCAGCATCTCTGTACGCGAACCTCATACAAACACTCTCAGTCTCCAGGTTTCCTTCGTCTTTTTGTTTTATCTTCTTTGTGGGTTTTCACTAAACTGGCAAACAGTGGCTTACCGTAAACAGGGACTGTTGGAATGGATCGGCCGAAAAACTGCATCGCTCTCAGGTGGAGGTGTTCAGCTGATTGCAGCCAGTTTGACGCTTTGAAACCAATCCCACCAAAGCACAGAGGACACACCTTCACAACCACAATCAAGAAAATTAAACAAAGCATTAAATGCGCAAGATAAACAAGAATTATGTTTTCCGCAATCTAAATTACATAGTATTCAATAAACAAACAGAAATCACCAAATGGCTCTTCCACCTGGCCCCTAATTGACTGAGATAGCATATCAATTAGAACTACAGCGGTTATACTTAGACGCCGTAACTCCCAACACGGTTAACTGTTAGAACTAATTTCCACAACAACTGGACTTACAGCCAGCATTTATGATCCTCTGCCACCGTGGCCTTGAACCAGAATTGGATCATAATCCACACAAACTGTTTTCCCTTTTGGTTTACAGGTTGTGGAGCCAGACTGAAGGTTTGTTCATTTGTTTTTAGCTGGACTGTTTTACATTAGAGTAAATGAATATTCTATTAACAGGCCATGTAGTGGTCACCTAATGACCTGACCGACCGTAGATGTGAGAGAATCTGATGCTTTTCATTCAGGTGGACCTCCTGCCGGCAGCAGGTCCGGCCCGTGTCCCACTTTGCTCCGTTTGGCTGCAGGAAGGTTCATCCTGAGATCCAGGCCTCTGCAGGAATCAGCTCCAGATTCCGTCTCACCTTCATCACAAGCATAAAGGTTGTGATGAAGCTGATATGACCAAGCAGAGGGAGGGGCATGAGTCAGCAAATATCAGACTGAGTCAGCAGAAAGCTGGATCACCTCTCAGGTGAGCCGCATGTTTGTCGTTCTTGACTCAGACATTCAGATTCTTTCTGATTTTCAGAGTCGTGCAAACAAACTCCATTCAAATCAAAACGCCTCCATTAATGATAAAGCTTCAATCAAACATGAGATGAGTGGCGCTGAAAGGGGCGGGGCTTCAAAGGCTGGAGATCAGAGATTCTGATGAGTTGTTTTCAGACTTTCAGACAGGTTTACTGGGATCTGTGCGCACAATCGTCTTTGCAAAAATGTAAAGAGAACATTTTGATCTAACTTCTGGAACTGCTCCTCAGATCCTGTTGATGTTTGAGGAGTGAGGAAAGCTTTGTTCATGACGGGTCGAGCTGCAGGGGTTTTATTCAGTCAGAACCAGCTCACAGAACCTTTGTGTTTGGGCCTTTTCTGATATGGACGGGAACTCGACTCTGACTCGGTTCTACCTCTGCAGGTTCCTCTGAGGATGCTGCGATGGAACATTTTCAGACTTTTATTCAGCATGGATTTAAAAGTTATCTCAGCACATTTCTGATCATTTTGTATGACACACAGTATGAACATTTAAAGGGGAAAGATCTCTTCTTAACATAAAACGGCTGAAAAACGTGGAAAACAGGCAGATTTTTGGGTGGAAAAAAAAAACCTACAGGTTTTGTCTGAAAAATCCTCACCAGGCCAAATACTTTTAATCCTGAGATGGTTGAAGGAAAGGGTGAGAATGAAGGCAGAAGACGCAGTCACGAGGACGTCGTGGTCCTGCAAGCTTCAGAAACACTCCGGCCGGTTCCTTCTGGCGCTCTTATTTCCTCAGTGCAATCAGATCCGTGCAGCTCCGCCCACCTGACATTTCACTTAAAGCCATTCTCCAAACGCTTTGTTCTGCCTGAGAGTATGAAACCTGTCAGCTGATTCCAGGAGAACAAAAAGCCAGACGTCTGCAAAGCGACGTCCTGCAAAGCGACGTCTGCAAAACGACGGCAGCTCTGTGAACACCTTCTGCTGCACATGATGGTTTTCATGTTTTTCCCTTCTCACGCCTCAAACATGCAGAACATGAAAGACTGTGGGTTTCAGGGCATCTCCAAACCCACCGGCCGGGCTTGGACTTCCTCCTTACATAAGAACTACTTCCTGTAAGTCAGTAACAGTCGTCAAAATGAGCATTTCTGAATATGTAGTTATAAAAAAAAGTCTAAAAGAGGTCCGGCTGTAAATATCCATCCGTTTCATGAACCTCTTCTCTTCAGGGTCATGAGGTCACTGTAGGGTCAAGGCAGGGTTCACTCTGGACACTCCTGTCCAACGCTGGGCAGCTTTAAAGAGTTTTATTGTCCACAAGTCCTCTGCAGTTCGATGTGCTCTCCTGCGTGGAGGGATGGCGCTAGCGAGCAGGCTGGGTAAAGAGGGTCTCTGATGTGTGAACGCAGCAGACTGAAGCGGCGAGGCAGACTTGCGTGGTCATGGCGAGAGCTTGAAGAAGCAAAAGAGGACTAGAGAGGAGACAGGTTAAGTAGTGTGGAGAACAGGTGGTGAGGATGAGACTGATTGCCTGGAGGGCGGACCTACCAAAAGTCCTATTAGCTGTGTATTTGCTGCTATTTATACTTTAGGTTTCAAGTTTATTTTTTACTGTTTTTAAAATCCTGTGCTGTGGGATCCAGATGACCCCACCCTTACGCTTGAAAAGTGCTTTATAAAAAAGGTTTAGCCTATTGTGAATTCACCTGAAATTTAGACAGTTTCACAGTTCTTTCAGAATCCTCAGAAGTGTGAAACAAAACCACACAATCTAACCCCTCCTTCTTATACCTGACTCCTCCTCCTCACATCTAGCCCCTCCTTTACATGCCTGACTCCTCCTTCTCCTTCCTGTTTCAGGTTTCAGGTGTTGCAGGTTTGTTCCACTTTCTACATTAATGAACACATTAAAAAAAACTTTTCCTAAAACTCAAACCGGATCTCTTTCGATCCAGACTCGTGTGTGCTGATGATGGAGAAACGTTTGTAAAAAAGGATTTTCACAATAAGAGCAACAACTGGGATTTTTAATACATTAGCCTGTGCTGAATGTTAAGGACGTGAACCTGACCAAAGCAGATAAAAGCCGTTTGAATTCTGCTGGTGACACATGGACACATGAGTCCAGAAAACCCGGTGGATCAGGAGCAGAACTTCATCTTAAAATACAAGAAAACCTTTTTCTGCTGAAGTCCATTGATGCTCAGAAGAACGTCTTGTTACAGCTGGGGGTGTGGGGGGTCTCTTCAGGGTTTACTGGTGTCAAGGCTCTTAAGCCACAGATCCATGGCGTATTTGGTTCCGGTGCTGACCCGCTCCGTGTCCGGACCGCTGGAAGGGACTCGGCCAATGAAGACGGCGGGTGGCAGCAGAGACTCGCTCAGAGCGCCGTCTACAGACACCTCCATCACACTGGAAGCACAGGAGGGGAGGGGGGGGTCACAGAGATGAAGGAGGAACATCCCAACGCAGAAGCAGGGGAACCGAACTGTCTGACTCTGGTTCTGACAGAAGCATCTTGTTCCCTTGCTGCTCCTCCTTCAGGTTTTTGTGAGGAGCATCAACCCTGTTCCTTTCACAACAAGCTGGAGACCACAGTTCTGTCCAACGCTGGGCAGCTTTAAAGATCTTATGATGTCATAAATGTTCCACCAAAGGAGAAGAGGACAGCAGGAACCACTTCAGGAAGAACCTGAGAGAACGTCAGGAAAGCTTCAGCCAGATCCTTTGAAGACGCCCTCAGAGGTGTTTCCTAGATCTCCATCAGAGAACCACAGGTGACCAGGAGGAGCAGCAGCTCCTCTGAGATCCAGGAGGATTCAGCTCCTCAGCTGCAGCCTAAAGCTCCCATTTGGTTTCAAATCCAAACTTTTGTGTCCACAAAAATGCTTCGTCTCGGTTCTTTGGAACGTTTACCGTTTCTCCTTCATCACTGAAGAACAAACCGTACCTGAAGCTGCTGGGCAGATGGTCCACAGGAACCTCGCCGTCTCCTCCGTCCACGGCGGCCACGACAGCCCGGGCGAGCTGACTGTCCATCCACACGCAGGCGCTGACCTCTGCAGGGGAGGGGCTCAGAGACGACTGCATGGGGGTGGGGGGGTGAGAGAGCTGCTGACTACAGGAGACCCAGTAAAGACAAAGACCAAGAAAGCAGGACTCACCTGAAGCTGCAGGTGTGAGAGGGGGGAGAGCAGCAGCATGTAGACCACCACGTGATGTCTGTGAGGAAGACCTCTGGAGAGCAGGGGGGGGAACACCGACTGAGACAGAACACAGCAGCTTCAGACCCTCAAGGGTTCACAAGTTCAGGAGAAGATCTGGATTCTTCTTTGTTAATACCAGAAACCTGATGTATGAGGAGGTCCTGCATACCTCCCACAGTCCCAGAACCCTGGTGGACACCTCCTCTGAGTCCAGCCTGAGTCCAGTTTCCTCCTCGAGCTCCCTCAGACCTGCTTCCAGCATCTGAACACAAACATGAGCAGCTTGTAACTCGCTGCGTGGTCACGCCTCGCAACAACCGCAGGATGGAACACAGCTCACAGTCTCCTCAGGCTCGATGTGTCCGCCTGAAAACCCACAAGAATCCTTCAGTCAGGGTTTAAAAAAGGAAGCAATGCTGCTGTGAAGGCCTGCAGACCTGGAGGAACCCACACGTTTGGAAAGATCCGCAGCTCCTTCGCCCGCCGTGTCAGCAGCAGCCTCTCATCTGCCGTCTGCAGCAGGATGGACACGCCTACGTCCACTCCACGCAGCCGAACCTTCGGCGGGACGGCAGCTGCCTCGGCAGACGACAGGTGTTTGATGGGACAGAAGGACGCCCGCTGACGGAGGCAGCACACGTTAGAGAGCAGCAAACCCAGAAGAGATCAACGTTTTCAGGTTCACACCTTCAGAGGAACGCGTTGTCCTTCATCTCCAGTGGAGAGGATCAACTGGTTCCTCTGCAGAGAGCAGCTCACCTGGACCTCCTCATCATCACCGTCGGAGAAGTAACCTGTCAAACTCTGAGGAGCAGAACATCAGACAGGAACGCTTGAACTCCAGAAACTGAGGGAAGAAGTGAAAAAAGGGCTCAAAATTAACTTCAGATTAGGGGAGTTTATCGCGGTCATTTGGTCTTCTGTTGTTCTGTTTTCTGAAGGTTCAGAAGGTCGTCCTGGTTCACATACGTCGCCAATAATGCTCCAAACATGGAGCTGGACATTCACCAGAGCTTCAGAGACTGCTTCATTTTCAGCTCTGTGTTTCTGTTGGCGTCAACCTTCATAGAATGTGAGGCTCGGTCTACAAGCGTCCTCTGGTCAACCAGTCTGTCTCCTAAAAAATCCTCTGAGGTCTATGTCAGCTGCTCTGAGGAAACGTCTGCTGTGATGCAGAGGAACAGTCTGACCTGAAGAAACTGGGCCTGCTGGGGGGCTGCACGCTCCTTCCACACATAGACCAGGATCCTCCGGACTTTATCCATCCTGACCCCCCCCTCCTGATCTTTGGTTCCTTCCTGCTATATCTGAAACAGAAACTTTATTTAAACAGCAAATCATGAAAATGCTTATTTTAGATCTAATTCTCTGATAGAAACAAATCTTTATGTAGAACTTCTGCTTTCAGTAGAAACAAATCCACTCTTGAAACTTTTTTTCATACTATTATAGTTATTTCTTCATATATAAACTGTCGTTTTTATTTCAGTTTGTCTGTAATAAAGAGTAATAACTTATATTTCATCAAATCTGGTGTAATGATTGAAAAGTATAAATCCATGACATTTTCAAAACCGATTTAATGAATAGATACACATAAATATGGTGAATTAACTTTTAAAATGATGAATGAATAAAATAAGATTATTGTGGGTTTTTTTAAGTTTATGTTAAGTGTAACAGTTTCAAATCCGAACTTTCATATAAAGAATAGTCTAGAACTGAACACAGAGCGTTTGGTTAACACGGCTAACGTCAGCATCAAACCCACAAACACTTTTTCCTCATTTTCAACTGAAAATGTGAAATGTAAAAAAAAAATGTTAATAAAGTTATCACGAAAAACAACCCGAACACAGTTAGCAGCACAGACATGGTTAGCAGGCTTTAGCTAGCACTTACGAGCTTTAAAAACGGAATTTAGCAAACATGATCGTAACAGAATTATTCTTTAAAAACACGAACCTTGAAAGCTGTTGTTATACTTCAAACAGATCACATGGACCGGGTCACAACGGGAAAAAGCGTACGAAGCTTGGAACCACGGCCGCTAACATCCGGTCATCATATTTTCAAAGAAGTAACTTCACAATAAAAGCCGGTGCACTTCCGGTTTCTATAAAAATTGTTTTCATCAAAAGCATATTCAGATGGCGTTCACGCGGATCTTTTAGGTCCGCACCAGTTTGTTTTCACTTCATGTGACTCTGTCCTGCCTCCCATCATACAAAGTAACAGGGACCTAAGCGCAGACGCTTATTTCCAATCCAGAAGATGGCAGTGTGACCTCTTTTCCACGTTTATCATCCCCAACAAAATGAAAACATGGGAGTGATTTGGTGCAGGTAGTAAAGTCCTCTAGTGAGTTTTGCATTTTCCTCTGTTGTCTGTTTAGAGAGCACAACGTTCTTTACACATTATTATATACATATGTATTTTTTGGCAACAATATTTTTATACCTCTGACATCAGTTATGGACAATCAACATGATGTGCACTCACAGCAGATCCGATCGGCCAGAGTTCACTGAACTTCAAATGAAGTTTTAAAAAAGGTTTTTTGGGGAAGAATTGACATAGATCATCATCTGTGTCACTCTGACATAAAAGTCCTCCAAAATAACAGGAGTGATCTTCTCTCCAGAGAAAATGCTGCTTATTCTGAGAGAAAACCTCCAAACGTATCAAACCCCAGTGAAGGTTTCCTCCAACACTTTAGAGTTCTAGAGCTGAAGGGGGAGAACGTTCACAGGAACCGCTGACACGGCTCATGTTCTCTCAGCAGGAAACTGCTCTGACAAACAGGTGGAACTGAGCTTCTTTATAATGGTGGACGCGGATGGTGAACCTGCTGAGACCCGACCGGGGTCACGGCATCACACCCTGACGCTGTCAGGTGAAAGCGCGGTTCATCCTGCATCATCTCTTGATCAAATGGATCAAAGTTGACCTTCAGTCTCAGATGCTGATTATCTTTGACAACAAACGTCACTGCAGTCAGTGTGAGCTTTGTAGTGGATTTAATCACAGAAAGCAGTGGGTGAGGAGTTTTGACCTCAAACATGAAGGCCAGACGAGACTGAAGCACAAAACCATCAGGCAGAGTAAACATCAAGAGATCCAGACATGGATCCTTCACCTGCCCTCACAGCACAGGTTCATGAAGCAGCCACGTCCCCAACACCACATGATCCAAACCATGACGATGAATGGGCTCCCTGAAGTTTTGGATGAGATCAGGTCCAGATGCAGCAGATCCATTCTTCTCTGAAACACAGGCGGTTTCACACCTCACCCAAAAGGACAAACACTTCCTCCTGATGGTTCTGTGATTGTGGCGATTGGACGAAGAAAACATTTGTCTTTCTGATCCTCTCCAAAAACCTCAGAGGGACTCGTCTCTTTAGGTTCAAACCTCAAACTTTTGCTGATGGAAAGCATTCAGAAGAAAAAACTGATTCTGTTTCTGTTTCCTCACAAAATCTGTGTTCAAACGCATTGCCCTTTAAACACAACCCAGCTGACTCTGAATTACCCAGAAAGCATTGCAAAACACCATTAAATGTCCCACAGCAGAGAAGACAGGATCCCTGAGGTCACAGAATCCTTGTAGGTGGAGGGTGGGGGTCCGTGCCTCTCAGGCTGAGTGGGTGGAGGCGCTGTCGGGCTCAGATCCGGCGTCCCCGAGCAGAGCGGCGTCCCCGTCAGGCTCCACCTGCAGATCAAAGATCAGAAAACAGTCCTGCTGCTGTGAGTCAAAAACGCAAAAATCAGCTTCAACACTTTTCATTCATGAAGCTTTTCTTCACACAGAATTCCAGCAGCTGTTTCCACTGAAGGGATGGAAAGCCGTTCCAGCTCCGGGTGGAAGCTCTGGACCTTCAGAACTCCTGACAGAACCCAGAATGCCGAGGAGCTTGCAGTTTCTCCACGCTCTGAACGGGTTCCTGCTGTCAGTCTGGAGCAGATGCCTGCAGCGTCTGCCAGAACTCAAGACAAGTTCTGTTTGATCCGATCCGGTTCCTCCCAGTCAGAACAGCGTTTGTAATAAAGCGCTTCAGATAATGAGGTTTGTCAACATCGTTACGTTTCTCTGTGATGGAATATTCCAGATCAGGTCCAAAACATCTTCATGTACAGAATCCTCAGCGTATCGTAAAAATCTCAATTTCTATGAACTGAAATACACGGTTTATAAAGAGAAGCAGATTTAAAGGAGAATCAGACAATCAGAAAAGGAATACATTTAGATGAATATGTACAATGGCAGCATAATAAAATGTCATTTTTTCTTCAATAACTTGATGAATTGGACCCGTGCATTTGTAGTGTTCATGCCAACGGCGCCACGGCGTCAGCTTTGAGGGTCCAGCAGGCGCTGCTGGGTCCTAAAGGGACTTTTCTGTCAAAAAGGAGAAAGTGGGCAAGCTAAAACTGGGATAAGCAATCGTGATTGGCTAAGGCAGGGCCGGATTTGATGGGGGGCAATTAGAGGCAACGTTTTACGCACAAGCCCCGCCCCCACCGAGCAGGCGCAAGGAGCTGCAGAAACGGTGAGTCTGGAGCAGACTGATGATGTTTTTCATTTTCTCCACTTACTGTAAGAACTTTGTGTTATGTAACCCTCTAACACCGGAGCGTTAGCTTAGCTGATCTGTAGGCAGGCAGGAATCAAATCTACAATGTTCTGATCAGAAGACGACCGGCCTACCGCTGCACCACAGCCACTAAAATAAGTCCAGATGTTTACCAGATCCAGAGTCTGAGCTGAAAAGTTTCATTTTTTTACTTTAGACCAGAGTTCAACTTTTCATGATTTTCATGGTTCTGATGGTTTCAGATCATCCATCAGTCTTGGTGGTTTTGCTCCGCCCATCACATGACCATGAACCTGCTTTGCTCCGCCCACTACGCAGCCACTCTTACCGTAAAGGGATGCTTGTGGCGTCTGATGGTTCGTCCAGCGAGAACGCAGACGGTGATGCAGACGCAGACCTGCAGCACCAGCAGAACTAGAAAGACGCCCAGAATTCCGTAGAGAACCGACTGAAAGACATGGAGATCGGAGCGGTTCACATCAAGCAGGAGGCAGCAGAACAACGAAGAAGAATCTGTTGTGAGGGATGAACTCACATTCAGGATCCAGAGGTTGTTGAGGCACCTGCGGTGCCTCCCATCCCAGCTCCCAGGCCCCGTTTGGGACGGGCCTTTGCAGAACATGGCAGAAGGCACGAAGGTCAGCAGGAAGCAGTT
Organism: Adrianichthys oophorus; assembly: GCA_036245035.1. NCBI lineage: Eukaryota > Metazoa > Chordata > Actinopteri > Beloniformes > Adrianichthyidae > Adrianichthys > Adrianichthys oophorus. The sequence continues at coordinate 542,442 of BSAI01000013.1, read as the reverse complement.
GTAGACCACCCCGGCCAGGCCGAGCAGGACGCTGAAGGAGTTGGTCAGCAGAGACGCCCAGACCTGCAGGAAGAACAAAAACCATCTGATCCAGGACCGCTGAGCTGCAGAGGTCCACTAATGATGTCACAAACCCAGATCTCAGGGTGCGGCAGGTGTTAGATCAGAAAACACTTGAACCGAAAGAAAACTCACCAGTCTGACTGACGCCCGCCGTCCTGACGCCACGGCCAGAGAGCCAGAGACCACGAACTGCAGCAGAGATACGGATCAAGCCCAGCCCACAAGGGTCTGGGCTCCCCAGCATTCAAATCCCCCAAACACCAAAACCCCAATAACCATCAATTATTGAAATTCTACGTACAAACAAACCAAAGCCAAAGGGGGCATATTGGATCAGCACCGGAGAGAGGAGGGGGGTCAGGCTGAAGAGGACAGACAGCAGACCGATGAAGATCTGGACGACCTGGAGACATGGTTATGGTCAAGGTTAACATAGTTAGCATCATTAGCAATTTTAGCAGTTCAACGCTCCATCAAGAACCGCTCAGAACCGAGCCAGATGAGTGCGACTCTCACCCCGAGGCCTTGTGGCTCCCCACGCACAAAACTGTCTGTCTTGTCAACAACCTTTGAGGGGGTGGGAGGAGCTCTCACTTCATGGGGTGGAGCCTGTTGTTCAGGGTCTTCAGGAGTCTGGAGAGGAATGGAGGGGACATCCCTGGGAAGAACCTGAGTTATGACCATGACCCCACCGATGGTGGTGACAGACGTGGACGCCATGATTAGAATCTGATCCTACTGGGAATTCTGGGAAAAAAAGAATAAATGATGGCACACAAAAACAAGATGGCCTTCCCGGACAGAACTGTTCTGGGTTAAGATTAAGATTGTTTGGCAGAGTGAGAGCTCGTCTTGTTTTGTGAATCTTTGTGTTTAACCCTGGTTCTTTTGGTGGTTATTGAAAAGTGAAGCTGTTTTTTTGGAAAGGGCTCCAGTGACCCCCCAGTTACCCTATCATTGACTGTATTAGAGAACTGGACAGGACAGCCCCCCCCCCCCGGCGTTCCAAACAGGAAGTACCTGCTGGCTTCAAGACGGGAGAATCCCACAGACTTCTATAGAGAAACAAACAGCTGTTCCTCAGTCATTCTTTTAACATCTTCTTGATAATCCTCATTTTTTCATATTTTTCTGTAGTTCAAGGTATTCAAGTTATAAACTGACCCATCAGATGCCTCAGTGACAGTAGGCGGAGCCTGTTGGCCCCCACGTTCACGTTTGACAGATTTTGTGTAGCCCACTTTCAAGTGGAAGAGGTGTGGCCTTTCAACAAGCTCACTCCTGATTGGTGATTAGTGGTCGCCATAGAAACATTAACTCAGGCCAACTCGAGCCAGCTGCTGTTTGCTGACGACATCTGGCTCCAACATGGCGGTGTTTGCATAGTGAAAAAATGTCGACTGAATGGGCTTCATTTGGTTGGAGCTGGAAGTAAACCGTTTGATGATGTCACACTCGCTCAGTGCAGTTCTCATAGACAGTCAGTGGACCCCACCCAGGATGATGGAGGAATGAAAAACATGCATTTCTGCTCATTTATCATTTTTATCTGTTTGGTTTTAACCATCATCTAATTCTATACGATTTATGATGTCTGCTTTTCTGTTTCAGCGCCAAACCTTCATCATCCTCATCTCCACCATCTCAGTAACCTCCACAGAAAGACTCCCAGAATGTTCCCATCATGCTCTGTCATTTGTTTTCATGTTGGAACAAATGAAGCTTTTCTCAGTTTTAGTTTCACGGTAAGTTTGATTTGAAAAAGAACTCGTGTCTGACTTCAGTCGAAAGCTACGTTCGTGAAAACGAATGGAAAACACCTGGAAGAGGCGCGTGCGCCAAAATCAAGGCTAGAAATCTCCAAAGACGGAAGTGGAACCTGCCACTCTTTTTCGAAACCACTCACCTGTGAAGAGACTCGGAGCGGATCACCTGCCGTCAAAGCGCCAGATCCGGTTTTTCTCAAAGCGGTTCGTTTGTCCAAAGTTCAAATTCCGGTGGTGCTGCCTTCCCTGACCCCAGAAAAGCAGGAATCCCAACCATCTCCAAGCAATCCCTCATGGAAACAATAAAAGCTGACAGTTTGGAGCAGACATTTGTTCATTTTAAAGGATTGTTGATGATGATCAAATACATCTGTAAGAAACAGTTTCATAATACATTCACTTAAATGGGTAGAAACGGTTTGAGAAAACCTATTTGAAATGGTTTTAGGTTTGATGAACAAATGATTGACAGCATCAGGAGTGTTGTGACAGAATGAGGTCGGAATGAAAGAGGTCATCCTTCAGACTGGAGGTTTTTTTTCGAAAATCATTTTTATGCCATTCTGTCTAATCACACATAAGATCTGCTCACTAGTATTTTAGAGATTTGTTAGGATAATCACAGCATTTATGTTTCCTATTATCCACCCACATGACATTTTTACAAATAAATGGTGTATACCGGTACTTGTGTAGCACCTTTCCACTTTCCTTTAGGGCCCAAAGCGCTCTCCGCTGCCGGACACTGGAGCCGACCTTCCATCAGAGGCAATGTGGGGTTCAGTGTCTTGCCCAAGGACACTTCAACACATGGGCAGGCAAGGCGGGTATCGAACCTTCAATCTTCTTACGGTCGCCTCTAAAAAAAATATTAAACTGGTTTTCCTGAAAATGCAGAAGTCTGACTGTCCCTGAACGCAGCAGCAGGAAGTGGTTGCATCATTTCCCAGAATCTGAGTTTACTGCTTTGACTGTACAGTCCGTGGTTTATTGATGCCCATACAAAGAAGAAAAGACAACAAAGCAAATACAATCTGAGACATTTAAAATAAAAACAGAAAATATGATATGTCACGTCAGAGAGCAGCTTTTTAGAGCTTTACTCAGAAATGCAGAACGGTCCCCACAGTCCAACTTCCTGTTGTAGACAGGTAAAATCCTGAGGGATTTTGGTCAAATTTTTGTCTCACTTTCATTTCTTTTACTCAAAGAGCCGATAAACACAGCTCGTGGAGCAGATAACTGCTCCTAATACCAGAAAAAGGTCTGGATAAAAACAACCGTCTTTCACTGGACTCAGGGAAGTGCTCGTTTACATGCACCAGAAAGCTGCTGGTCATCCAACAGGAGACATGGACGCCATCGCTGTAATTCTCATGAAGCCTCAAACGCGCGGGAACCACCCGCAGATTCAATACAAACTTTATTCTTTTAGCACATCAGCTTTTTTTTAATGTAACCTTGGAAACTTTCAAGTTTTCTACTAATTTCTCATCATAGAGCTTTTCTCATCCCTGACACAAGGGGAAGACAAAGTGTGTGTAAAGTTATATATCCAGACGCTGATGCTCAATTAGATATTCTGAAATTCTATTGGTAAATTAAAGAGAAACTACTATAATTTTGTTTAGATGGGACATGTCAACTTATTTTCATTCATTTGTTTACAACAAACACAAAAATACACAATCAACTGATTCTATAAAACAAAGACAGTCAAGGATGAACTGAGGTCACGTCTGCATAAATAAAACATTCATTCATTTATTTTCAAAACCCACTTAAGCCCTTTTGGAACTAGCGGTTGCTGGAGCCTATCCCAGCTACAGTTGGCTAAAGGTGAGGTTATTCTGGATGGTTGTCAGTCCATCACAGAGACAAACAACCACAAACATTCACACCTGAGGGACAATTCAGGGTCAATGGACCCATGCAGCACATAGAAAGAACCCAGCCAGGATTTGAACCTCCTGTTGGGAGGTGAGTGTGTTAACCACTACACCAAAGTGCACAACACAGCGAAAACTTTTAGATATAAAAGAAAAAACAAAACCTCAATTCAATTCAATTCAATTCAGTTTTATTTCTATAGCCCAATATCACAGCCATAGCCGTCTCATTGGACTGATTATCAATATATTGCTATTAAAATCCAATCAAATTGAAACCACAAGAATATCTGCAAACTTTCGGGATTTTCTGTTGCCTTAAAATGTTTTGAAGCAAAATAATGCTATTTTTTAAAACAGAAATCTAAACTTTCTAAATCTAAGCACAAACATTTGAGTTAATGGAGGGGAAGACAGTTTGAGCAGAAGAACGGAATTGAAAGTGATGGTAGAAACCTTCAGAAGGACATGTTCCATGCAGACACTCCTCACTCCAATACAGAAAAGAGCAGTCCAAAAATCCAACACACAATAACAGTCCCGAAAAGGAAACAAAAAACTCCAACAGGTCAGACAACAAAAAAAGGAAGGAGAATCAAACCTCACAGCCATCGAACATGAACCATACCAGAAACCGCCACAGCCAAACCTACTGGCCCTGGAGTGGGCAGAAACAGCAGTATCTATGCAGCGAACAGATGATACAAAGGACAACTGACTCCATGAACCTGGAAGGAACACAGCAGAAGGATGAGAACAGGACAAAAGTGGACATCCGTCATGTTCTCCTCACATTCATGGTCTCCTTTGCTTTAAAGCGTGTTTGAAAAGCTTCGCCCACTAGATTCCTTATTGGGAAGGCTTTTTCTGGAAATCATCCAAAACTGTCATTTATTTTGTTGTAAGAGGTTTAAAAGATAATGATATCTGAAATGGTTTTTAAATGAATAAACTGCTTTAAATTCACGAAAATGTCTTTGATTTTTGATTCCTTTAAATGCAGAAACACCTGGAGGAGTTTTTCCCATCAGGAGGAGCATCACTTCTCATTTTTCAGGGTAGATGCCGCCTCCTTTGTGCTCCCCAGAGAACAAATCTCCACGGAGTTGTCTGTTTTGCTGCAGTCCTCCACATTGAGCAGATGACCTGATCTGAGGCCAGTCTTCTTCTGCCTCCACATGACAAATGCGCCGACAGCCATCAAGCAGACGCAGGTAGCCAGCAGGAGAGAAACCACCACCAGCTCGATGTGGAAGCTCTTCTCTTTCTGAGGCACATCCATGGAGATCTGGCTCCCTGTCCTGCAGGACGAGGGGCTGGCTTTGTAAGCTGGTGCTGTGGGACCATCTCTATCAGCTTTGGTTCTGGCCGTGGGCTTTCCAGAGTCTTCCACTGATGTGGTTTCCAGCACTGGATGATCTGGAGTGTTTACAGAGTCCTCAGGCATCGTGGTTTCAGTTGAGATGTCCTCAAAGTCTCCCCCTCCTGGCTGAGGGATGAGGGAGCGAGGAGTGGGCCTCTGGAGGACTTTGTAGCTCACAACGACCTCCTTGTGGCCCGCCTCCTCTGCTTCACAGCTGTAGCTCCCCAGGGTTTGAGCTGAGGCGAGGAAGCTGAGGCTGCCGTCAGATGAGTGGATGAAGAGCGTCTTTGGGAGAGACTCCGTTTGAGGGGAGGTCCAGCTGAGGACAGCCATGTTGGACGGTTTCTCACACTGCAGTCGTACAGCCTGGTTCAAGAAAACGCTAACTTCTGCAGAAACAGGGAAAGTTACGACAGAGAAGGTTCAGGTTCAAACTTTAGAAAAGCAAATCCACAAACTGTTCATAGCTGTAAAGAAGAAATGTTACCTCTGATTTCACAGGGAGTTTTTTCTTCAGGACACTTGCTCTCCTCCATTTCATTCTCAAGGTTTTGAATCCTGAAGAAACACAAAGAAATCCTGTTGACAGAAAGAAAGACCTGAACCTCCATTAGAAAACCTGAAGCACTCCTGACGGATCACATCTTCATCTCCATCCCAGCTGTCCTTACGGGTGGACACGGCCGTCTGTGGCAGATAAATGGTCAAACCTTGATGGCGCACACAGGTGACCCACAGGAAGTATCATGGTCATAGAGCGCTCAGTGAACCCGCAGAGAACAGAGCTGTCACCGCCGACGGCAAAATAACATATGATCTTCATCTCCATTTGTTTATGCTACCAATTCCAGCGGATTCCGACACGGAGAAAAGCGGCTTAGCGTCGGTATGCAACAGTTTACGAAGCGGCTTTTCAAATCAGCTGTAATTACGTTAACTGCATAAATGGTTGAAGAGTTACGGTAATTTAAAGAAAGTTAACAGTGGAGCTAAAGCTGCAATATTAAAGGGTGAAAACCTTCCAGGAAGTTCCTCACTGGAAGTTCGTCTTGGTTCGACGACAGAATGAAGCTACAAGAATGGATCCCACTGGTTTGTTGTTTGGAAACTGAAGAAAAGAAGCAGTTTCCAATTCAATAAAATTTAACATAATCTGATTTGCTTTATTTTGAAATGCTTCATGATTAAAAGTTTGAATGAATTTGTAGTTTGCATAGCATACTGTGTAATTCTGATTATTCCACAGAGATTGAAATGATTCTATAGCTCTGAGCTGCTCTTTGATGAGAACTGCGGTTGGAGCTGCATTTCAGATGAGCAGAGGTGTCAAGGAATGTTGGGTCGTAAACCAGCTCATGCGGAGGATTGGATTCACAAACCAGCGGGAAAAACCAGTTCATCTGGGAAAGAAGTCCACAAGATACTATCAGTGAGGAAGGAGGCGTGAAGGACCAATCGGAGAGGAAGACCCAGCCTACTGTTTGCTTATGCATAATCATTGTGTTTAAGTTGATGGGTCAAGGGTCAGCGGACGTCTTCTTCATCGTGCCTGGTGTTAGAACGTCCATTTAGACAGTCGCAGATAGAGACATTTTGAAGACCCAGAGCTCTGTTATTAGCACTTTCATGTTAGGAATAAATCTTTGGTGGAAAAACCTCAAAATCGTTCCAGACCTCGATTCTTGAACACGCACTTAGGCATAATCGGAAAATTATAGCCTACAGTTTTGGTGACCCCGACGTGATCGAGGGAATGGAGTTTTGGGGAAGAATACAAGACTCAAACATTTTTTAGAGGCGGGGCCTGTCAGTGTAGACATTAGGAACAAATCCAGAGTTTGTTTTTTGTTTTCTTTACAGTGAGACAAGAGGAGTGGCGAACTGCACTCACACATCCTCCTCGCCGCCGCTCACACCCACGCAAACCCTCTTGCTCTGGCTCCACCCACACAGAGGGTCCCGGGACAGAACACACTGGCTGCAGGTTCTGTGGGTGGAGCATGTGGCCAAAGGCACAGCCATGACCCCCTCAGACGTTCCTACGAACAGAATTCCCTGCAGAACCGGAAAAACAGTGATCAGCAAAGATTGACAGAATGAGAAGAAATTTCCCAAAATTCAATTCCAGACAAAACTCTAGCAGGTCAGTCTGACAGCTGCAGCCCCCACGGTGCTGTGAAAGTCTGGGGACATGTCATTTAAGAGACAGCGTCACCACGAACATAAACCAATCAGCATCCACTCATCTGAAGTTCAAACATATTAACGTCGGCTAAAACCAACAGTTCCTCTGCGTCCTATCTCTGCAGGAACTCTATGGGAACTCTACAGGAGCTCTGTAGGAATTCTGCTGGAATTTCGCAGGAACGTTAGACTGTCTTAGAAAACATCTGATGGTTGAAGGAATTACCTTCGCAGAGGAGAGAACGACGCTTCTGACCATCTGAGGTTCGGTGAACAACTGAACTTCCTCAATGATTCTGGGATCCTGATCAAACAAAACCACCTTATGGAGGAACCCCGACTCTGAATGACAAAGAACATTTTCATCAATCCACGATCACGCTAAAGGACATTTCTTAAAACAGAAAATCGTTTCATGCTTCTCTTTGTTAAAGGTTAATGATGTGAACTAATGGTTTATAGACATTTTTGGAACCTTTTCACCTTTTTAAAAATTTAAATGAAAGCAGAAAAGTATTAAATCTGATCCTGTTTGGATCACATGATAGGTGACGGATTCCTGAGTCAAAATCCAAAAGATAATCTCATAGAAATGTAATATGATGACTGAACTAAATCTATGCAAAACCTACAAATATTGGACATTTGAAATGAGGGGAAGATGTGCTGACTAATGCTGAGTCATGCTGATAGTAAAGCAAAATATGTGCAAGTTAAAGTCAGTAATGTTAAAAAATGCAAAGAATGTGCTAACTTTAGGAAAAACATCAACTCAGTTATAAATAAACGAAAAATGAAACAGACTTCAGCTGGAAATGAGCAAAAGCAAGAGAGAAACGAGGAGAAATGTCAAAGTGTGAGTTAAAATAGATTAAAGTTTGGTTAAAAACTCTTCAAAGATCAGAAGTCTGATCCCTAAAAATGACAGAAAGAACTTTTCCAGAAATATTCAGACAGAAAAGGCTTCTCTTCTCACCGGATATCAGGAACAAAAGCGGGAACTCTTCTCCGTTTGCCGCCCTCGTCTCCATGGCGACCACGTGGCTGTAGCGCTGCTCAGCAGAAACCAGAACTGGTCCGTTTCTGGTGGGTCTCACGCTGCTGGCAGTCAGGAAACTGGTCCTCACCGCTTCCAGGTCAGCATCCAAAGAGCTCGCCAGTCCGCACTGAACGTGGAGAAGACGGCTTACAAACACAAAGACCGACTGACCGTGACCGGACCCTGATGATGCAGCTCCGGCTCTTCATCACTCAGCTGTCCCAGTCACGTGACACACACACACGCTCAAAGCAGCTCTCTACGGTAAAGCGCCGTTTCCTGATCTGAGGCCTCCACCTTTCCCATGTGTTTTCCAGAGGACGGACTCCGCCGCTGGCTGTTCTTGTCAAGCTTCCTGTAACTCCCAGCAAAGACTCTGGAGATGTCCTGCAGCGTAAAGACGCACACGGCCGACTCCGACTGCCCGGACCTGGAACAGGAAACACGTTTCATCTGGATCAAGAACCTGCATGGGCAGAATCATGGATCATGGATCCATGATTTTAAAAACAGCTTCTGACTCTGCTGTGACTCCTGGAGGTTAAACTTTTGGTTCTGTTGTACTCGGACAGAAAGAGGAACTAGAACGTTCTCTGTTCTTTGCAGAACAAAGGTCTGCGTTTTGAGCGTTTTTCTGTAAAAATGTAGAAATCTCTAAAAGGAAAGTTTGAAAGTGTTGGTTCCTGATCCAGAAATGCTTTAGGAAAAGTGGGCGGAGCTTTTCTCTTCAGATCAGCTGTTTTAAACGTTTGCATCACCGGCGCCATGTTTCCTGCGAGTCATCTCCAGGCGGTGACAGAAATGATCCAGAATTCTTACCACTGGGAGGTAAAGACGCCGTAAAAGAGCGTCTCAGAGGAACTGCTGCCCTCTGGTGGCTGAAGTGTGAACATATCCTGCAGAATGTTGTGAGGGGGCCGGTTGGGGGGCTGGCAGAGCAGGGGGGCTTTGGCAAAGGAGGTCCACTTCTTCTGCAGGATCCTGCGGCCTCCCACGTCGTCCTGTGAAAGCAGCACATGGTCAACATCCTTCACCTTTCCTTCAGCGCCGCCGTCTCTTCATGAAGCATCACCTGGCAGACTTGCGCCACCCGGGGGATCCGCAGCTTCTCCTCAAAGCTGAACTCGTCCCCGAATTCCGTGAAGAAAAAGTAGATTTTTCCGTTTGCTGAGTCAGCAGATGAGCTCACAAAGACTGGTTCTGAAACACAGCAGAGGAGGATCTGAATGCAGGAAGAAGCTCTGGAAGAGGCAGCATCTGCAGGGGCATGAGGAGGAAGTGAGTCATGTGGGCCAGACGGCAGCGCGCTGCGGTCCAGGTCAAAGAGCATCTGCTGGCATTATTGATGAACGTGAGGATTTGATGACATTGTGAAGTCCCCATAAGGTACCACAGCTTCCCTCTCCACCGGGACGCCTTTTTTAACCTTTATTTTTCCAGGCAAAGGCAGAGAAAGAGAACTAAAAGGAGTTACAGGAGACACAGAGAAAATGAGGATAAAGCAGCCGACTGATTCGTTAGAACCACAGAACTGGGTTTCAGCAACAGGTCAAGTCCAGGTTCTGCTGCAGCGTCCTGTCAGTCCTCCTGATTCTTTAACCTGAAGTTGAGATGAAGAAGGTTCCAGAAGCACAATCCTGAACCTTCGTCCCTTCATGTCTGCTCATAATCTCATGTTAAAGACGAGGAATTTTTACAGGTTTTTTTTTACTGCTGGAGTTCCTCCGGGCGTCATTTCAGGCCTCCAGCTTTTTACTTCACAGGTGTGTGATGTCACACAACCGTGCATTCACTGAAGAGATTCTGCTGATAGTTTAAACTGAAGGGAATCTGCAGCTCGAACCTGAATCAGGCTGTTTCTTTTCCTGGTCGTTTTCTCTGATGTTTAGTGGACCTAAAATCTGCTTCCAGCACATTTATCGAAGGGGAATCCGCCCACAGAGAAATGCTGTTCACGTGAGACTTTGGAACCTCGGATCTTCAAAATCACCAAATCCAAACCAGTATCTAAACCCTTTGATCAGATTCAACCAGAATCTGATGTTTGGGATGAAACAGGTTGGAAAAGGAAATGAATGAACTTAGAGTCTGAGCAGCTTGAAGGTTCCTCCGGTTCTCTGCAGAAACTCGTCTTCTGGATCTGCGTCACTCACCATCCAGTAAACTGACGTAACCGTCCAGGTTGACGTCTGGGCGTCCATCCCTGCTGAAGTGACGGGAGATTTGGGGCATGGCTCCTTTAAAGTCTGTGGTGGTGGCGGTGAACAGCTCGCCGTCTGCACACGTCAAACATCAGAAAGCAGATTTTTGTGAAGCTGCAGTTGACTTTAAATGACTTTACATTCACTTCAGGTTACCTGTTTGCTCCTAAAACATTATTTCATATTAAAGCAGCAGTTCAAGAGATTCTGACGCCAAACACGACCAACGGTTTAACCCCATTTCTCTGCAGCGATGAAACCTTTTAATTATACCACAGATGTTCATTGTGATCCTTCTGTCTTTCTGCTGCGCCCTATGGGGGGCGCCACCAGAACTCATCTGCCTCCATCTAACCTCTCCTTTGCATCCTCCTCCCTTATCTCCTCCATCCTCCATGAACCTCCTCACTGTTCCTCCTTTACTGCTTCCAAACATCTCCATCTGCTTTAATCTCCAGAACATCCATCTTTTCCTTTGACATATTCATTTCTGATCCCAAAGAGAACTTTGGCATGTTCAGTTCAGCTTCCTTAGTTCAGATGAACAAACCACATGCTCTGAGGTGAAGTACGTTCACACAGACTCACAAAACCAAATCAGTTCAACTTAGAAATAAAAAAATTAATGATTTCAAATGTTGACAGCTTTCAAAACAGCAAACTGCTGTTAAACTCTACCAACAATAATAAACCTGAACCTCTAACATCTGCTGGAAGCTCTCAGAAGACCCGAGCAAAGCCAACATGCAGCCGGCGGCAGATCTTAGAAACCAGGAAGGTGGAGAAACAATCATCTGCTCACAGAGCAGCAGGAGGAGGTGGGCCTCCACCTCCATCATCACCTACAGTGATGGGAACCAGTCACACTAGAGAAGAGCTTCATCCTGTGCAGAAACGCTCTCAGATCTCTCTCTGATAGCTGCAGTCCTCTTCTCCATTCCCTGCTGTTGCTGGCGTGTTCCTGCTCCTCTCTTCAACTTTCTCTCCTCACTTGTACAAACAGCTGGATTTGTTGTCTTCTGGCAGGTCTGGTGTTAGAACGCTGAATTTATCGGGCTGTGACCCCTCACAGAGCAGACCCACCGGAGGCGAGGGCGGTGCTCCTCTGGAAGGGATTGTAAGGGCAGCGCCGCGATGGAGCGTCACCATTGACCATGGAGAAGGTTAGCAGGTCCTGAAAAAGAGAACGGAGTCTGCAACACGGCGGCTTCAGACACACCAGAGGAGACCACGCTTTTAGGAGGACTTACGATGAAGGCGTCTTGAGGGCTGTAGGCGTAGCTACCACAGGCGTAGAGATGGGTGGAGTTTAGAGACAGCAATGCATGGACAAAGTTGGGACAGTCCACCTGAAGACCGAGAGAAAGGAAGAATAAACATGAGTTTATCTGACAGCTTCTGAAATCAGAACCCATTCTCCTCATGGAGCTTTGTGTTCCAACAGCTGATGTGAAATCCAAAGAGAGACAGGAGAGAGTTCAGGGGAGAATTTCATGAGATTTATGGAGAAGAACCAGCAGGAATGGAGACCATGAGGAGGTGGATGCAAAAAGGGCGGAGCTTTAGGTTACAGGAAGACTGAAGCTGTAAACCAGACGGAAGCTCTGCATCAGAAGAGACTATTAGATGGATTTCAAAGACCAGAACTGAATGAGGGTCAGAACTGTGAACCAGAACTGAATGAGGGTCAGAACTGTGGACCAGAACTGAATGAAGGCCTGATCTCTGGTAGAAGAGGCCCAAAGGCTGCCGCTCTCATGGACCTTCAGTTCTATGATGACGTGTCCTGATGCTCAGAAGCGCACAGACTCCTGGTCTTTGTCCAGTCAGAGTTTGTGATGAGGATGAAGATTCTCCTTCATCCAGCAGAAATCCTGATGTTGAGTCATGGAATCTGGCCTCATCGTCTTCTTTTGGTAAAAAGTTTCTTTTGTCACGACTCAACTTCAAGACAGTTTAAATGCAGGATCCAAAATGGCCGCCGAAACAGGAAGAAGAGTCAAGAAACAAGTGAGTTAATAGACGAAGGTCTATGCTGGTGAAATCCTGTCAGCTGTGAGAGATGAAGAGGAGGAAGTCTGTAGACCGTTCTGATGTTTGTGGATGTACGACTGTGAGGAACCGAAACCACATCCCGCTTTGAGTTCAAGCTCATAAGGTTCACAGGACAACCTCTGAGTTTACCTCCATGAAGATGACTGCTTCTTGCTTTCATGATGGAGACTGTCGTGGAATCACATGACCTACGACCTTTTTAAAACTGCTGATATTAAACCATCATTTGATGCATCAGCTGACCTTACAGTCAAATGTTTTTCTGAGTAGAAACCAAGAGGTAGCTCGCTCCACCTGGTGCAGTCTGAAGTCATGTCCCATAAAGGATCATGGGAAAAGGTGGTTTTTTTGACCACACTGATATTTTGTATCTGACCCGGTTTGGTTAAGGAGAAATTTACCGCAGGATTCTTTCCTTTCATCCTGCAGTCGTCTGTCTTTTCATCTGTTGGACGCCATGACACCTGAACGAAACAACAGACAGGTGAGTCTATTGGCAGCAGAGGACCCCGACTGGAGATCCACCCCTGAAGGCCTCACTTGCTGTTTCTGGGTCATGTTTCCATCCTGGTTGATGTTCAATGACAGGATGGCGTCTCGCGCTCCGACATAGAGGGTGGAGCTGTCACTGCTGAGGAAGAGGGCGGTGACGTTCTGAAGCCTGAAAATCTGCACAGGTCTCTCTGTCGAGTCTGAAACAAACATTCATCCGTTAGTGCATCCCTCTGATGACTCTGTCCCAATTCCCATCCTAACCACTAAAATAACCATTTAGTGCAGGACTATCAAGTGCCCTGGATTTTAAAAGCAAAGTGTACATCATGCTCACTACTGTAAGATGACGATGCACCAAGTGAAAACTTGATCAACATGAGCATTAATGAGTCCACTGTGTTCTGATGATAAAAACATTGATGGTTTACTAAACAAATACATTTAAATATCTTTTTTTCTTCGCAATAATTGTTCAAACCCAATGCATTATGGTCCATTTTCCCCAATCTTGAGTCTGCTTTCAGTGGAAGGGGTGTGGCCTTGCTCACTACTGATTGGTGAGAGTTTTGGTCATAGAAACGTTGACTCGGACCATTTACTGCTGACTGAGGACGTCTGGTTCCAACATGGCGGCGGACATAATGTGGAAAACTGGTGACCTCATCTGGTTGGAACTGGAAGGAAACCCTTTTCTATGGGGGGTGTCACTCGGTGCGGTTCTCTGATAGGTCAGTGTGCAGACCCAGACGGATGGCGTGAGGAGCTTCACGTTACAGATGGTCAGACCCATGATGTTACAGTTCCAGAAATGCCTTCATGTTTTCAGGATGCTGTTTGGTTTGACATAAAGATTTAGAGACCGTTTCATTTGAAAATGTCTTTTTAACATGTTCTTGGAGCATTTTCTTCTGATGGAGGACATGTATAAAACAGTTAAGATGAACACTGCGTTTCCGAGGATTTCTTTATTCAAATCTTATAGTGGATCAGCAGCAGATGAAAACAGTTTTAAAAAGCTCTGATTTGTGACAAGGAAACTGCCAAAGGTCGGAGCCACAAGCTCCGCCCCTTTCTGACACATCCACTTACAGACAAACAGATCCATGAACGTCTTTGTTTTCCTGAGCTGGAATCACTACTTTTTTGCTTTGCTAATGTTTGGGCTGTGAGGGGCTGTACGCCAGCAGAAGCAAGGGTAAACAAAAGAATGCTGGGGTATCAGTGTCGGCTTACTTCTGCGCCAACAGTCCCGCTCACAACTCAGAAGTGAATATCTAATAAATCCTGCCACTCTGCAGAAACTAAGTCCTAGAAAACAACATAGATTTTGAGATTTTGTCTAAAAATAATATAACACTTTTACAGCAGATAGATATACAGTTGCAAATGTATTAAAAATAAAAACCTGAAAATGACATGTATGTACAGAAGTATTCACAGACTTTACTGTGAAGCTGAGGTTTCTTCTGTTTCCACTGATGAGATGTTTCTGCTGCTTTATTGAAGCCAACCTGTGGTCATTCCAGTGGATTGGACAGGATTTGGAAAGGTACGACCCTGTCTCCATGAGGTCCAGGGTTGACAGTGCAGGTCAAAGCACAAACCAAGCATGAAAGAACAGGAATTGTCTGCAGACCTCAGAGACAGGATTGTCTTGAAGCACAAAGCTGGGGAAGGATCCAGAAACATTCCTGCTCTCACAGTGACAATCTGCTCCAGAGGACCTCAGACTGGAGCGACGGTTCATCTTTCAGCAGTACAATGATCCAAAGCACACTGCCATGATCTGGAAGGAGCGGCTTCAGAACAACTCTGTCCATGTCCTTGAGTGACCCAGCCAGAACCAGACCTGAATCCAACTGAACATCTATGAGAGATCTGAAAATGGCCGTGCACCCACGCTTCCATCCAACCTGATGGAGTTTGAGCGCTACTGCAAAGAGGAACGGACCAAACTGTCCACAGAAAGATGTGCCAAACTTATGGCGTCATATTCAAAACAACACCAAACAAACAAAAGGATCAGCAACTTAGTATTGAGCAAAGGCTGTGAATACTTCTGTACACGTCATTTTCAGGTTTTTATTTTTAATAAAACAATTTCAAAAGAACTTTTTCAACATTGTCATTATGGGTTTTTTTTTTTTCAAAGAATGTTTCAGGAAACAAACTGATTGAATCCATTTAGAAACAAGGCTGTGACATCAGAAACTGTGGAAGAAGTGAGGCGCTGGGAAGACTTTCCGGATGCTCTGTGGTTAGAGTGGCACTTTAAACGGGTGAAGCTTCAGTCAGCAACAGCTTAGCTGTGAGAAATGCTGTAAACAGAGATATCTCAGAGGACTGTGCTGTAACAGAGGCGAGGGGGGGCTTTCTGATTGGCTGTGGTTACACCCTTACCCTTACACACAGAAGCCTAGGGATAACTCCCCCCCCCCACACACACACACAAAGGCCTGCAGACTGAGATCCAGAACATCTGAACCGCTCAGTCCGACCACATGCATGAATAAGTGAGAAAGTGCAGAACAGCAAAGACCGCGCTGAGTCCGGGTTCTGGTCAGGATGTGCTTGACAGCTTCAGACTGCTCGTGAGCAGAGATCAAAAGCTGCAGTGCGACGTTTGCATGCAGCAAGTCTTCACAGGAAGTGAGGTTACATTCAGCAGCTCGCTGACCCAAATTACTCGCTGATGTCTGTGACCTCAGATCACACAAAAGGACCACAGAAGAAGAAATGAGAGTAAAGTCAAAGTTTGTCAAGAAGATTCTTCTGAAGACCTTTGCAGGGAGGCCAAGCACCCAGACCAGGGCCCGTGTGGCTGTCCTGCGGGCCCTGGTCTGGGTGCTTGGCTGGGCTGCCTGGCGGGTGGATCTCCTCCATTGACCCCACAGTATGGGTGCGGGGGCGGGCCCTGGTCGGCGCGGGTGTCTTGGTGTGGGGATGGCTGGGGGTTCTCCCTCCTTTTTTGTGCATTCCATCATCCACCTCAGCTTAACATAACATTCACCTGAGTACAGGCGTCGGCTCACCTTTGCACCTTCAAGTAGTGTGCATGACAGAATGTAATGCTTTACATGTGTTGGTTGGTATGCAAAAGTGTGCGTGTGAACTGGATGTGGACAAGTTTGTGAACACTCTCGGAGCCGGCAGGTATGTAACAGCTGAGTGTGTGGACAGGCCCCGCCCATTTTAGACCAACATTCACTATTTTAATGGGTATAAGCTCCAGCATTTTGTTGCCTGTAGATCAACAAATCTACCTTCCCTTTACAGTAGTCATCCTCTAACTTCTATAATCCCCCCCCCCCTTTTTCTGTCCGGTCCAACAAAAAGAACACAAACAAAATGAAAATAAATAAAGTTTGGTTTAAATTACAAAAGGGGCTTATACCAACATACATTTTGTGTTCGCTATGATTTATAACCCCTGATTGCAAGAGTAAAATCTGTCTAATACAAGAGGTTCTCAGCTCATATCTGTTTGCTCAGCTGTTGGACAGGACAAGATTAAAAAAAAGAAATAAACAGCTGTAACTCAGTCCTTCTTTCATCCCTGATCCCGTTTTAACATCTTGATAATCCTCATTTTTTATATTTTTTCTGTAGTTTAAGTGATTCAGTTTTAAACTGACCAAACAGATGCCTGCTGGCCCCACGTCCAAGCTAGAAGATTATTCTGGTTATTACACCATCTTTGCTCCCCGCGGACATCTGTGTGATCTACGCCTGGGTTTCTAAATGCCGATGTCAGTTCTCCTTCCTGTCTGACACACTTTCAGCACAACTTCTCCAAAAAACCGAAGATGACGAAACAAAACAAAAAACACCCAAACACTCTGGAATACAACAAAAGCGGATCAGGAACATTCCGAATGACAGCTGCATCGTTTACACGTGAGCGCTTGAACAGAGTGGCGTTCAGAAGTCAGGATGGAGGAGAGGAACCAACAACTGAAAGTTGTTCACCATAAAGTGAGTGAAGGTTCCTCTTCCTCCTGGTGGGGTTTGTTTGAAGTTGAGTCATAGCGACTGGACTACTGGAGCCGGAGCAGCCAAACGTTCCAAGACAGTCGCTATGGCTCAACTTCCAGATACTTTACCATGAACACGTCTCAACAAACTGCACATGGGAAGGACTTTTCTGCAACAATCCGTCCTCTTAATCTGAGGCTGGAGCACATTTTCAGGTCCTGTTAGCCCTCCAGAACAGCTCCCGAACCACACAACGTCCACGGGGCCTTTAGGGACCGCCTTCGTGGTGAGGATCCAAAACTCGCCTTTTGTAGATCAGGAGATCCATCACTTTCATTCTTTCTCCAGAAACAAAACTGACACATTCCTTTCATCACTTCAAACCAAAAACTTTGGTCATCCCATCGCCATGGCAACGACACATGCTCCTTAAAGAGCACCTCCAGTCCAGAGGTTAATTCGTTTGACTTATAAAGAACCCATTTAAAGAAACAAAACAGATGTTTTTACAATTTTTGGGAGGATTTCTTCATTTTAATGATTTGAAATTAGAAATAAAATAAAAGAAACTGAATTAAGGATAAGTGACCAGCAGACATTTAACTGAAAACGAAACTGAAATCCATGTTTTCTTCCTGAAAAAAAGAGTTGTAAACAGAAAATGAATCAAAGCTCAGTGTGTTAACTTTATTGATTTAGGGATCTTTAACCCTTTAGCTCCAGTGAGTACATTCTTTGACCTGCCGTAACACTTCAACCATTTTATGCCATTACTGTATTTCCAGAGGATTCTGAAGCGGAGAAAAGCAGTTTTCTGCTGATGTGCAACACAATACGTTAGTAATGTGTTTTTGCATTTCAATGCAAAGCCTGATATGAAAAGCTGCTTTCTCTGCGTCAGAATCAGCTGATCTGCATTCATCATGTAAACGGCAGGCCAAAGAGAGCGCGTTATTTAAGTGTCGAACATCTCCGGTGCCGAAAGGTTAACTTTTCAACATTAATACAATGTTGATCATTTTTGTATACATTTCTGAAACATGCTGCTGTTATAGAAATGTTGTCGTTTCACAGTTGCTCTTCACAAACATTAGAAAAGTGTCTTCACTACAGTGCATTTCTGTGGGTTTCAAGAAAACTGCCCTCCAAAAACTGAAGGAAAACAACAGCTTTCACGTTTCTATGCCCTCCTACGGCCTTTGGATGAAAACTATTCTTGAAAAACTTTGAATAAAAACAAAAACTTCAGGCTTTTTGAGCTGCAACGATGATGAAAATGCTCCGGAAGAAGGGAAACATTGACTTTCTGCTCCGTTATACAAAAAAATCAATTTAAAAAAATCATAGAATATAATTCAATGACAGGGTTTCTATATTAAAGATTTCAGACCAAACAAGGAAGAACCGGCAGAAACAGTGACTGACAGATGCTGTTCTGCTCCACTAAAGCATGGAAACGCTGACCAAGAGACACCAAGAGCAACAGAGGTATCTTGCCCAAGGACACTTCAACAGCGAGCAAGGCAGGAAACAGACCTGTGACCCTAAGATAAGTTCAGCTGGATCCGCCTGGACCTTTTACAGATCTACAGACTTTAAGTGAACTAGAACTTCAACATCATCAGAAGATCTATAAACTTCTACTAAAGACAAAACGCGTCTTCATGACCACGCTGGTGTTTCCACTGAGTCACAGAATGAGGATCAAAACCAATTAAAATGACTTACTGAGAAGAAAGGAGCGCCGAGGAGGAGGCAGAGAATTGTAGGAGCTCACGAGGAGGCAGAGGAGGAGAACTGACTGAAACATGACAGAGAATATTGAGATGAAGAACGTGAAAATCCAGTTTCTGTCTGTTTACTGCGAGCAGCAAGTCTGCACACAACTGAAGGAAACACTAAGAACTACTGCTTCCTCTTTTCAGTGGTCTGATGAAGAGGAAGATGGGGGTGCATCAGCAGCTGAAGAGCAGATAATGGAAAGAAGACACACTCAACCACAGAGAACATTCTGAACATCCTCCACGTCTGAAAGTCCATTAGAGACGAGTGCAGAGCTTCTCCTGATGCTCGCCATCCTCTTTAACGTCCTCGGTTTAAAGGTTTTACATTTCACAGAGCCCTGAAGCTATATTTCACTTCAAATCGACCCCCCCCCAAATAAATAAAATAAAAATAAAAAACAAAGTCGCTGTATTTCAAAAAAACTAAACAAACATTTTGGCCTCAGTGTCCTCTTTTAGATGTTCCTCAGGGTTCTGTTCTGACATCTTTCCTTTTATCCTTTTACATTATTGATCAGCTGCTGAGCATCTGAACTGGGATGGAACCAGTTTAAAGAGCTTTCATGATTGAATCTGATCTGGTTTTGTGGGTGGGAGCAGAAGTGCAGGTTTTGAACCTTCGGGTTTTTTTTATTGAATATTTAGAAAAATGAACCAAAACTTCAGCTTCAGCTCTGAAACCTTTTCTCATTTGTGTCTGTTTCAACAAATCCAAATATTTCAGTTTTCATGTTGAAAGATCTGCTTTATTTGGACTTGTTCCTCCAAACATCACGACTTCTTCTGCATCACATATCTGTCCACAGCACAAAATGTTAACGGGGACTCGCGTCACATTCCAACTTTCATGAAGTCTTTTGATTGACCGAAGCCCTCCAATCAAAACTCTCCTCTCTGAGGATGAAGACGCTGCGTTTCACTGACAGATGTTTGGACTCTCTTCTGCTGCCATTGGGGTCGCCAGGGCCCAAACAGGAATCCAGGTTGGGTCTTTAAGCAAGTTTGATTTTGTTCCTTGAGGAAGGCACTAGGACTGTCAGCAGGGAGTGCACTGGAGCAGCAAAGTCTGCAGTCTCTGCACAGGAGCTGCTGAGCAAGGCACTGACACAGTCTTTCATTTGGAATTTGACTTGATGAAGGATTTAATCCAACAACTGAGTGCAAAACAGATAAAAAAATCCTTGTCTTCATTTTCGTCTCCGTGGCGTCCAGTCGCTTGCGTCTGTGCTCACAGTCAGACGGGGGACTCGGCTTTGGGGGGGCCTGGGGGTCGATTTGGGCGCAGCGGGGGTCGTCTACAAAAAAAGACAGGTTAGTGATTCAGTTTCCATGGAAACGTAGCTTCATTAAGGTTCAAGCTTCTTCATAAATCTGTTTTATTTTGGAGGATCAAACATGCATGTGTTTAAAAACATGAATGAACACATTTAAAGTCACTTATTCGCTGTGGCAGATGTAAAGTCACAGATCCTAAGAAAACTGATCAGGACCATTGACTGCACATGAGAACAGGACAGAGTGACACCTCCCTCCCCGCATTCCAAACAGGAAGTGCCTGCTGGCTCCAAGAAGCCAAAATCCAGACTTCTATAGAGAAACAAACAGCTGTTATTCATTCATTCTATCGATCAGAATAGCTATTCTTGCTCTGATACTTTTTTTTAACATCTTATTTATAATCCTCATTTTTTTCTTGATATTTTTTCTGTAGTTCCATTAATTCAAGTTAATCTGACCCTCAGATGTCTCAATAAAAGTAGGCAAAGCCTGCTGGTCCAACGTTCAAAAGTTTGATTGACGGAATTCATGTAGTCCCCATTTTAAGTAGTTGGGGCGTGGCCTTCCAACAGGCTGACTGCTGATTGGTGAGAATGGTTGTCACAGAAACATCGTCTCAAATTGACTTAGACCAATCCCTGCTTACTGGCGGCGTCCTTGTTGTGAAAAAATGGTGACTGATTTGATTTTATTTGGTTGAAGCTGGAAGTAAACCATTTTCTATGGATGATGTCACACTCTCTCAGTCCAGTTCTCACATACAGTCGATGGTTGAGACTGAAACCAGCTGAACTTCAGCTTCTTGCTCACTGTGTGTACATGTTCAAAATGTCTTTATTCTGATCAAAGATTGGATTAGAATTGAACTGTGTACATGGTCCCTGAAAAGTTTTATCCAATTATAACATTTACATCGTTCACACATTTGATCGGAATAAATCTTTTAGACGTGTGCAGAACTATCTATAATACTGGAAACGACCATAAAAGACGCAGTTGTAAACAAACATGGCTGCTGTTAGCATGAATTGTCTGTTCCTTTCTGCCTACGTACCAAGCATTACTTTTGGATCTGACCTCCTGTGTACCTGACCCTGCTCCATCTCTGATTCTGCTTCCTTGCTGCCTGCCCTGACTTTTGCTTGGATTCTGACCCTGATTTTGTTTTGTGGACTTCTAGTCTAAGCTTTTGCTCCTGTCTATCTATTAAACCTGCTGCATTTGGAACCAGCCTTTTGTGACACTCTTATTTTACAAAGAGCATAAACATGTATTCTTTAAACTTCTCTGATTTACTGAATCAACATTTAATTTGGAAAAGCACGTGTCATGAATCCTTTGTAAAATTACAAAGCAGTTACAACAAAAAACAAAATGCATGTTGACATTGAAGGTTGTGAGGTCCTTTCTAAAAGTAGGGAACTGAAACATGGAGGTGGTGTTGCTCTGTATGTGGATACAAATCTGAATTATAAGTTGGGAGAGAATTTCACAGTCGCTGTGAGCAATGTGTTTGAATGCATTGCTATTGAGATTCCAATGTAGAAAAACATGACAGTAGGTTGCTTATACAGGGCACCTGGTTCTGACATGAATACTTCTAATACTTGGACTGAAGGGAATCTTACTAATATGAGTCAAAAACCTTTGTTCTTATGTGGAAACTTTAGCATAGACTCATTGAATTTAAATAAACATAAAACATCTGAGGAGTTTATCAACATCATGCACAGTAATGGCCGACATCCTTTGGTTAACAGACCACAAGAATCCCTTTGAGCAGTGCAACAATAATAGATAATATATTTATTAAGGTTATTGATAACAATATGGTGAGTGTGCTGTAATTAAATAATTTCAGTGATCATTTACCTATCTTTGTAAACTTATGAAATCAAGTAGAAAAACATGAATAATGATAACAGGCTAAAATTTAGGACTAGAATTGAAAGTCTTGGAAAGCTTTAAAAAAGGATGTAATGGAGTATAACTAGGAATGTATTTACAAAGAAAAAGATGTGAATAAAGAATATCAATTTAAAAAAATATTCAAACTATTATTTGATAAAAACTGCCCAATTCTGGCTGCATGATGGAGACCCACACAGATTGTGACTTTTTATTCCCCCCTTCTACAGTCTGTGCCTCTATCTGAACATCCTCTGTCAAATAGAACAGAACACAGAGCTCTCTTTCCACGCAGCAGTTCACCTTTCTCGGTCTGAGCGATTCTGCTGCTGCTTTTCTGTTTTTTTTAAACAGCACTCTGTTCTGCGTTCTGATTGGCTGGAGACCTTGCGCAGAAACGTGCTGATCCTGATCAGATCTTTGTCTTCATTCTATAATCCTGGACTTATTTTTCTACAAAGGTTTGAACTTTAGAGTTTAAAGAAGAGAGAAAAGTGTGAAAATGTTCACGTCTGTCTGAGAAAAGACTAAAGTGTGTAGTGAGGAGTTAAACATCTGGATTCCTAATTCACAGATTTCACCTTCGTGAGTTCTTTTTACAACGTAACTCCCACAATAAACGAGGGAACAGTGTACTGGTTAAAAATTCATGGATTTATGTGCACGACAGAGGGTGGGTCTCTTGATTGTTACACTGTTTCTGTTAGCCGACACACTGACCCCGGCCCCTCATCCCACCAGAAAACACTTGTGTGGCCCTCACCAGGAAAAGTCTGGGGACCCCTGGTTTAAATGATGAGCTGCGATTGAGCAACAGTATAAACATAGAAAATATAAACATGCGATAATAATCTTCAGTAAATATGGTCATGAAGAAGGAAGATGCATTTAATTTACTCATCCAGGTTATTAATTGTGTAGATGCTAGTTCACATCTATGACTTAATGTGTTGTGTGTATTGTTTATTATTGGTGAGGATGACTGAAGGTATTTAATGCTGGTGTTTGACGTAGATTATATTGTATAAAGTCAAGGTTTAAGTTTAGGAGTAGGATTAAAACAAGTTTTAACTTCTTCCTACTCCTTTTAGAATAAATATATTGATGTCATATTTTATAATTTCTATATTTTATTCTTTTTGTCATATTGTGAAAATGAATTAAAAAATGAACATATAAAATGGTTAAACCCCTGAAACAAACAATAGAGTGGAGGAAACTGTTGATCATTGTGCATGTCCTTGTATTTTTGTCAGTACTTTTATAAACATCTTTGTACACTTTGAAACATGTTTTACTTCATGTATTATTATCGTTTTCAGGAGCAACATGAAGAAAACCTGCAAAACCAACATCAATGATTTTTTATATAAACTCTGAAAACAATAAAAAAAATGAAAAACTACATTTACCTACATTTAAAAACTTCAAATATTTATTGTTAAACAGGAAGTGACATCATCACATGGTTCAGCTATACCTGTTAGGCCCAGGGGCTGGGGCCACAGCTCCGTGGTGAGACAGTTTGGTGTTGGAGGCGTTGCCCAGGAGGGGCAGGAGCCCTGGGTGGGGGGGTAGCTGGGGGTTAGTGGGTGGGGCTGGAAGGCGGGGCTTTGGGGGCACAACAGGTTTGAGAGGAACAGAGACCTGCGGGAGAGAACATCTGAGGGTTATTCCTGAGAACCTGGAGTGGAGATGTCGCTGATCTGTCAGATTAATGAGACAATTGATCAATAAACAGCTGATCTGATCGCCAGTGGTCTAAAGCTGCTGCTGCCAGACATTCACCATCAAAGCTTCCCGCTCCTCCAGTCTCCATCAGACGCTCACAGATCAATCACACACCGGATGGATCATAACAATCATCTGCTCTGATCCATCCTCACCAGAAGCCATACCTGTGCTGCTGAAACTGGGTCAGGGGGGAGTGGCTTGCTGGGCGGAGCTGGTCGAATTGCCCGGCGCTGAAGGTTAGTGAGGCAGACGCAGAAGAAGAGGAGGAGCAGTCAGGAGGAAGCAAAGCAGAAGAAGAAGAAGCTTTCATTTGAGCTTGCTGCAGAACAGTGAGACTCAATGTGAACTTTTTCCTCGGACTACTTTCACAAGCAGACTGCAAACGTCTGCAAGGTGAGAACAGCCTGAAAGTCCAGGAGCACAAGAGGTGAGCTACATTCATGACACTGATAAACGGGTGTACCTGGTTGCTCGGGGAGGGGGGGTCGGGGGGCAGAGGCTTGCTGGGGGCGGCCGGTCGCTGCTTAACTGACTGATGCATGAATGAAAGTGAAAAAAAGAGCAGTCAGTGCTGAGAGGAAAAGCAGCCATGTTGTGGTGATGACCAGCAAGGTGAAGGCGTTGTAGGTTCCCTATGGTTAAAAGGAACCCTGCAGGAACTGTGCACGCAGTTATCAGTTTCACTGTTTTTGATGGTTTTATTGTTTCCAATGTTTTTTTTTTTGTTTCTGTTTCTAATTGTTTCTGATGTTTTTATTCAGAATTATAATCTCAGAAGTTCAGCCTTGAAGATGAAAGGTTACAGATTTTGTTGAGAAGATAAATCCAGTGTTAAAATTTGGTTCTGTTGTGTTTCCAAGACATTTTACTTTTAAAACCTAACGTGTTGATTTACGTTTGATAGTTGAAAAATACAGTAAAAACAAAACAAACCAAACAACAAGTGTATACGCTGAGCCTCGTGGGGAGATCTACTGCAGATCACAGATCATAAAGGGGAGAAATCCACTTTAATCAGCAGGTTTTTTCACAGAACCTTTTATTAGATTATTGCCAAATCCTTTTAAATGAACATTGTGTTAAATTCTTGTAGGAATTCTGGTGTTTTAGTCTTTAGTAGGACAACATCTCCCACTGCAGAAGTTTTAAAAATCTATGAAGTAAAAATAAAATCTTTTGTCCTACTATGATTAAAATACATGTTTTCTTTCAAGTGTGATCAAAAAAGTTCCAGTTAAATGTGTCAAAGTCAATGACATGAAGCTCCGCCTCCAATTTCAACAGGAGTTTTTTTTAAATGCATGACTAGCACACATGATGCATAACAACTACACAACAAACGACAGCATAGACGCACAACACACCAACATTCAGATGCAGGAGTCTGAACGGCATGAACACAAGCGGAAGCTGAGCTTTCAGCAGCTCAGCTGGAGTTACCTTTGATGGGGGTGTTAGAGCGGGGTCAGGAGGGAGGGGCTTATTAGGAGGGGCCGGTCTGTCATTGACCTGATAGAAGACAGGAAGCAGAGGAGTGAAACATGCAGCAGGTGGGTTAATGAGACACGGCAGGAAGAGAAGGATTCTGGGTAACCAGCAGCGTCTGATGCCTTCATCCTGCTGCAGATCCTCCTCGCTTTCTGCTCAAAGAAAACATTTCATCGTAATAAACATTGTGTCAGATCGCCATTACCTCTTTTTGGGCCGGAGTCAGAGGGATGTCAGGCGGCGGGTTCAGGTGGTATCGGAGAGGCCGGACCTGCTCTCCATTCCTGCCATCGACTCGCTCTGTTACTGGAGTTCTGGACAAAAGTTTTGAAAAGGGTCAGGTCATTAAAAAACATGTTTTAGTTCACATAATTTTATCTTTGTTCTAGTTTTAGTCTGTAAAAACACAACAGATAAAACAGAGACTGTTCTAAGACAAACACACACATATCACTGTAGGGCTGGGTACAGTCACATCTTCACTGACGTGAAACTCTACCAGGTTAAAGGTGAACAACAAGTTTCTGCTACAGCAGAAACCTTGAAGTATATCTGATGAACTCAAGTTCCTGCCCAGCTCTACATCAAACAACTATGTGATATAAAAACAGCCATGATCTGGATTTGAAACTTGGTGGTTCGGACTTAAAGCTGCACCAAAAACTGGATTTGAGGACTTCAATTCTCTTAAACGCGGAAGAACTTCAAGAAGTGAGAATGAGAACTGCTGCAGCTTTAAGTTGCAACCAAAGCTCTCTGACTCTACAGGGACCACAGAGCGGGACAGGCAGGTCCAGCAGTACCTGGAGACGTGGGCAGGGTCAAACTCCAAATCCCACATCTCACTGTCAGCCACGCTGCATCGCAGAGAAAAGTTTAGTTTGTGCCAGCCTTTGGGAGCTCCACAATGCTTCAGGTGTTCCTGAAGTCAGTAAATTGTCACCAGCATCAACACTTCTGGTTACTTGTGCATCTTTTCCCATCACCTGCTGCCTAAACGAAGGACTAGTCCCTGCATGTCAAACAAACCAGAATTATCTGGATGTGGTCCAGATCTGTGGTCACAGTCTGTGTCCAAACTGTCAAACAGCTCCAGGTTCCTATTTCAACCGGTCCTGAGTACATTTAAGAAATATAGAATGAATTAATGTCACAGTATGTCAAATTCGAAGTGGGGCGCCCCCTGGCTGCCTTCAGAATCAAGGTCATTTTAGGTCAGTCGATGTCTGCTCCAAGAATCCACATTTAACTGAGCTGGACAGCTTGTCCACAGATTATGGAACGTTAAAAATGATATCTTTTAGGGTCTACTTAATGCCACTTTGAGGCAAATTTAGTACCATTTAAACAAGAAGAGCAGCGTGTAAAGATTAGCTAACATACACAGAATAATGTCTGAATAAAACAGCGAGATGAACCAACAGGGCAAAATCCATCTTGTGGAGTTTTTAAAACCAGTGAAAATAAACGGAGAAGGTTTAACAGAAACTCCCTCCAGAATTTAGGAGAGGATGGACTGAAGCGCCAGCAGTCCTGACCTCAACATCACTGAACACTTGAGGGATCAGCTTGAACATGATGTTCCTGCTAGAGCACAATCATGTTGTTATGACCGCACAGCAATGTAGGATGGGGACAGTTGACCACCATGAGGACGAGGCTCTTCTACACACCGGGGCTCTGGTTTAGCTTTTTGGAGAAAATATTAAGTCTGCAGTTGTTGTCAATGATTTGTAAGAACCTAAATTTCCCAGAGGTAATCAAAGAACTTGAAAAACTGAACAGATGTTTACCCTTCAGGACAGTGTGGATGTCACATGACCCATAGCTGTCAATAAACAACAAATATTGTGACTTTATTTTTCCATTACGTGGAGCTGCTTATCACAAACAAGAAATTTTCCTCAGAACAATCAGTTGGTAAAGAGAGCTGAAAGCTAAAGAGGAATTAATCAGAACTGTCTAGGAGCATCAGGGTTGTAGAGCTCTCAGTGACACGAGGGACGGGGTTTTTACACTCCAATGTTGCTGCTTTAAAACCTAAAACCAGTGTGGGTGTTAATAAAAATCACGTTTACAGTTTGGTCCTACATAAACAGAAGGTCCCCAAACCATGGTGAGTTATCCAGGTGTGGTCCCCATAATGACCGAACACAGTAGGAGTGTTACCGGTTATGCTGCCGAGCTTTGTGGAAGGGGCTGCTTGGTCCTACACAGCATAGCGCTCGGCGGAAACGGGGAAAGCGAAGAGCAAGGAAGAGGAGGACCACAGGGAGGATGAAGAAAAAGATGACGAGCAGGGCGACTCGGACCGGATCCGACCCTAAACACAGAAGCAGGAGTTTTTACTCCAGGAGAGAGGGAGAACCACCTGAGAGAACCTGCAGAGTTTAGAAGCACCTCCAGCAGCTCTGGCCGGACCGCTGTCCACGCTGCCGCCGTGACCCGAGTACCTGCAGTCAGGAGGAGCCCAGCCCACATCGCAGTGACAGTTCTTATTACTGTTACACACCTGAAACACAAAAACAGGACGACCTGTCAA
The DNA here is from genome assembly GCA_036245035.1 of Adrianichthys oophorus. Classification (NCBI taxonomy): domain Eukaryota; kingdom Metazoa; phylum Chordata; class Actinopteri; order Beloniformes; family Adrianichthyidae; genus Adrianichthys; species Adrianichthys oophorus. The sequence continues at coordinate 514,678 of BSAI01000013.1, read as the reverse complement.
ACCTTTGTAACCCCATCAGATACTGTGAAAAATATGAAGGAAAAAACCCTCTTACTGTCCAACAGTATTAAAAACAGCTTTAATTTAAATCTATAAATGTTTGTTAATGCAGAAAAATGTTTCGCTAACCCCGTGACCGTTACACGTTCTGCGACATTTGTCAACGCCAAACATGGACACATCACGGCACTTATGGTTTAAGCAAGCCTGTGAGAGGAAACAAAAAAACACAAAAGCTGCTGAAGGTTCATATTTAAAGTCGATTAGTCATTTTTCAACCTTCAAGCTACTAAACTCTACAGATAACACTTGGAATGTGTAACAAACGGGGGTCCGCTCATGTTAACTGTTTTAACTGCAGGCTTTCCTCCAGCCCTGCAGATGGTGCTGTCTGACCTTTCCAGGTGCGCAGACTGTGCCCTGGGCCACAGTGGCGGGGTCGGACACATCGTCACCCAGGTGGAAAAAGGTTCCTCTGCAGATCAGGTCGCTGTCGTTGAACCGCACGGTGGTGGTGAGGATCTGCGCGTTGCTGCCCAGCAGAGGGCGCTCCCTGCCCCCCTGACACTGGATCCTGCCACAGTGAACGTCTCTGCAGCAGCAGCACAACCGGGATAAGATGTGTGGTCCAGCAGGACCGAGGAGGCAGTGCGGATCTGCGGTTTTTGAGTTTGTGGCAGGCGCACTTACGTGTTTCCACAGGGAATGTAGGAGCCGTTGGCCAGCTGACCACAGTTTCCATATTTGTTGCCTTGTTTGTTCACGGATGAGAAACAAACCGCTGGAGCGCTGGTGGCATCTGTGGAATCAACCCCCCCAAAGAAACTGGTTTTGGATCACTGTCATTCAAATAGTCACTGTGAAAAAAATAACAACTGGAATAAAATAACTGGGACCAACTCAGGGAATGTGTAAATGTGATCAGGTATCAATGATTTTTTTTATTTATCAGTTAATTAAATCTTGTTTAAATTAGTGCAAAATGTGATAAAAACGTGTTAAAAACAGAATTATTCATTCATTTTCCAAACCGCTTTATCCCTTTCGGGGTCACGGGGTTGCCAGAGCCTAACCCGGCTATTCATGGGTGAAGGCAGGGGACACCCCTGGACAGGTCGCCAGTCTGTCGCAGGGGCCACAATCACACACCCATACACACTCACATCCACACCTGGGGACAATTTACAGTGACCAATTAACCTATGAATCATGTTTTTGGATGGTGGGAGGAAGCCGGAGTCCCCGGAGAAAACCCACACATGCACGGGGAGAACATACAAACTCCACACAGAAAGGTCCCCCATTGGTGACACTGTTTCAAGTCCCCAGCCAGGACTTGAACCGAGAACCTTCTTGCTGTGAGGCAAGAGCGCTAACCACTGCGCCACCGTGCAGAATTAGGGAAATAAAATAATAAATAAAATAATCTGTAAAAATGTTGATCTTGGAAACAGTCTAAATTCTTACTGGGTCCCCACAGCATCTGGCACTGGGTGTCCATGTTAACGCAGACTCCTTCGTAGCAGTAGGAGGCGCTGTTCTCACAGAGTTCACCGTTCTGGAGGAAGACGTTGGGGGGGCAGTGGGGAGAAGAGCCTGTGCAAAACTCCGGCAGGTCGCAATCTCCGACCGGCTCGCGACACATCGATCCAGCCGGTCGCAGCTGAAGGATGAAGATTCGGTTCAGGTGTGGACAGACAAAAAGCCCGGGTCCAATGTGAGGAGGGAGGGGTTCTGTCTGACCTTACAGTTCTTGCAGCAGATACCGTCAGAGGAGCATTGAGCTCCAGGAACCAGCTGACAGGTGGAGGCGTTGCAGCAGGGGTCCTCACATTCCTGACCAATCAGAGCACAGAAGAATTGGCAAAATTAAACAGTTTTGTTCATTTGGGTCTTCGTCTGCTGATCCCCCTGTTTCAGGAGGAGGAGGAGAGAGTGAAATGTCTGGTTTTTAGCTTCATTTAAGGCTCTAGATCGGGGGTGTCAAACACACGGCCCACGGGCCGTATCTGGCCCATCAGATGGTTTAATCAGGCCCAGTCGTGAAGAGAAAAAAAATATATGGATGTTGGGGAAAACAAAGCATATTTCTAGCCACGCCTGTGGCGAGATTTGGTTCTTTAAAAGAAATGACTGAAATGTACAAATCCGCCACTAGGGGGAGCAAAGGAAAAGCGAGACCGACATGACAAGATCAAGAAAGGAAGAGCATACCTTTGCAAGCGCGTGCAATGCCTGGGTAACATGAAGTTTGGTTCCCGTGAGTTGCTATAAAAATGATCAGGTGTGACACCACAACTACCAGTAGTTGGTTAATCTTTTCTTTTCTTAACTGTGCTTGCAAATGGTGAAACCTTTCTTTATGGTGAGTCTTACGGTGGCGCTGAATGTTATCTTCACTGTGACCTGTTGGTTACATACCAGGCATGCGGGTTTTGCATTCAGCTCCGTCAAAATATTAAACTCTTTCGTTTTTCCTGGAAAGCTCAGCACTCCACGTCAGCTCTTCTTCTTTTTGATGACATTTTGGTAATTGTGGTGTCACACCTTATCATTTTTATAGCAACTTAACAGCGGTGAGCCAAATCTTCAAATCAAAGAACCATAACTCGCCACAAGAATGAGCAACAAACTTCCTTTTTTTCCCCAACATCCATTTATTTTTTTCTCTTCACGACTGGGCCTGATTAAACCATCTGACAGGACAAATACGGCCCGCGGGCCGTATGTTTGACACCCCTGATCTAGATGATTGATGCTTTAATGTAGGGCTAACGATTATTTTAGCTGTCACTCTTAGTCACTGCTTATATTTTTGATTAGTCAACAATTATTGTTTACTTAAGCTGATGTGACAGTGCTGGTACTCGGTCTGTGGAGGTTTGCATCATGTATGGTACTGCTACTGCTCTGCATGAGCATTTGCAGAAACTGGAATTTTACATGTATAGTTCATGAATTTCAATTTCACCTTAAACAAGATAAAAAGTTGTGCTTTGCGATACCAATTACTTAGTGTGTGGCTGGTGGTTTTTAGAATTTAAAATGACAAAAAACATGCGTTGACAATACCACATAAGCGTCAATGATTTTTTTTAATAGGCGACTAGTTGACATCGTCTTTGACAGCTCTACTTAATGTTTGATCCTAGAACCAGCAGCAGAACAGGTTATAGTGAGGGGTACCTGCAGCAGGCCGCAGTCACACTGCTCTCCTTTCTCCACGTACAGGTTTCCACAGCGAGGTCCTCCCAGGAGGCGATCCGGCTGCGGGACGTTGAAGAGACACATGCTGCCGCCGTGCTGCAAGCTGACGGTCAGGTCTGTGACGCTGCAGCTGCTAAACTGCTGACCAGGCAGGAACCTGAGGTCACAAAGGGGCGGGGTTAAAGCTTGCTGTTTAATCTGATCAAGTTCTGGAACTGAGGTTTGAACTGACAGCAACAACCCGGTTCTGCAAACTGTTCTTGCAGATCAGTTAAGCTCCTACTGGCCTGGGTGGAACCCTGTAGTACTGACCCAGTTGACGGTTCCATGATGCAGCCCCCCAGGCGCGGCTCGTTCTGACAGGAGCAGCGGCGCTCAACGGTGTCGTGTCTCATTCCCAGATTGTGACCGAGCTCATGAGCGATGGTTGAGGCCACGCCCAGAACGCTGACCAGGTGGTCCTGGGTGGGGGGGGCACAGATATGAGACTGACCAGAGTCTGGATCTGAGAAAAGAGGCTCCATGTTTGCCTCATGGGTGTGTGTATTTGAGTGTGTGTTTCCTCAGGATTTCCTATCTGAACCTGAAAACTGTGTTTGTATTGGGGGGGGGTGTGTCATCTGACATGCTGATGTCATTTGTGCATTCCTCAGGATCCAGAGGAGCGGACTCACCACGTTGACGCCTCCGGAGCGGTCTCTGGAGCACATGGACGACTGGGACGCCATCCCCACCGTGGTCCCATCAAAGGACTCCCCCCTGTGAGGCAGAGACAGGTCGTGGCTCGGTTGCTCATCAAGTTTGAACCCCAACTTATACTCGATCAAAGCCTCACATAACCAGCTGGGCGTTGTCATGGCGAAGGCGCGGCAGCAGGTCTCGTGTTCTCCAATCCAAGAAGTTGTTGAGGGTATCCGTGGCGCTCTTCTCCACCCGTATCTTGTCTCGGTCACTCCAGATCTCCAGGCCGGTGAGCGCCACTCGAACATTTAGAGGACGGTAGAACTGGAAGGGGAGGAGAGGAGAGGCTAGTTGGTTCTGCTGCTTGGTCTGGACCAACAGCAGAAGTTCATCCGAGGTCTCACCCAGTCCACCTGGTTGGCCACATCCAGCATGCGGTAGATGATGGTTTTGTTGTTCTTCTGGTAATTCAGGAACTGTGGAACATGGTGAGATTCTGCTGATCATACAGTCTAACTCTAACGTCCATCAGAGGCATCAGAACAACAATGTTCCTCATCGTTGTTCTGATGCCTCCAAAGCTTCTCCAACCAAGACTAAGCTGCATTCTGGATCAGTCAGACTGCATCAGTCCATCCTGATCGATGCTGGACCGCAGTTCTTCTCAGGGTCCTGGTTCTCTGATCCAGGTCTGAGCGTGAGTGCTCCCCCATCCAGCAGGTGGCAGTATGCTCTCTCTTTTCATTGTTAATCATCTATCAATAAATGACAGAGGCTTGTCGACGCAAAGAGAACAATGTTGTTAGCAGTTTGGTTGTGTCATTTAGCGCTCACAGCAGATCATGTGACTAGACACATGATCTGAACTGTCATCTGGACCTCCTCTACAAGCCCACACTGGCCCGGTTTGCCTAACTGTGTCTGAGCCCAGAATAAAGCGATCACAGCTAACAAACCAACCTCATTCTTGACTCAGACAGACTCTGTGGCCTTCCAGACATGAATCAAACGGTGGTTTCAGAACTACTGACCTCCTGATGATCAGCCACCAGCACCAGTTCAATGTATTTGGTCTCAGTCAGGATGTCCCTCTTTGTCTGCAGAACAAACAAACAAACGCAGCTGATGATACCTCTTTATTCACTTTTTTACATTCTTTTACAGTCTAATGCTGCGTTCACACCACCGCAAATTCTCCGCTTCTGTTTTTATGTGGATCAAATTTGCTGATGAAAAAGATGTTTTTATTTCTGTTTTTCCTATGTCCAGTCAATGCATAGACGACCCGGATGATGTTGTGAGATCAAGTTTATTTATTCTGAAGAGCTCTACTAAAGCGCCTGTAACCACGTCTCCATGTCTGGGTTCAAGAGATCATTCAGAGTGAGTGAGAGACGGTGACCTGCTGCAGGAAATGCGTCTGAATGATCGCGCTTTCAGCGCTACGTCCGTTTCTCTGTGATTGCTGACCCGCATTAGTCAGAGGAGGGAAAAAATAAAATTAGGCAATCTTTTTATTAACGTCTCCATGCAAATAAGAAAAATATCCAAAAGTTCAGGACAAGAGCGATCAGATTCTTCTCCATGTTGGTTTTGGGATTACATCATCAGCACGCCACAGGCCAAAGCTGAGTTCCTGATTGGTTGATCCAATGCGTCTTTTTCGCCAAAGTTAAGATATTTGAACACAGGCATCAAAATATTAAGAATTTCCTATTTTGTGAATAGTCTTTACTTTTGCTGCCCTGCCCAAACAGAAGTGGCCGGACTACCACGCCACAGGACCTCTGATCACATCTGTACATTGACTGGACGTAGAAACTAGACACTCCTGCGCCGAGACTCGCATTCAGTGCAGGAGTGTAGAAGGCCCTCATCCTCTCAATGAGCTCCAATAATGCAACACTTCTCTCTTTTATTCTTTAAAAAGCTGATCATTTCATTTGCAGCCTTTCAAGTACAAAACAAAATAACTGGTCCAAATCCAGAACCTTTGGGAACACCAGAACTGATGCTGGTATGTTTGTAGGTCTTTTGTCAAGAACGTTAAAACCCAGAGAAATCTCGTTAACCTTCTCTATTTCGAAGCCTTTAGGTCATAAAAACGTTTTGTTTCTGAGTGAAGGCTGTCTCACCCGGCGTGTGTGTGGGGGGTTGTGGATGGGGGGGCCAGCAGAGTGAGGTACGCCACAAACTCTGGAGCTGGAGGTCTCCAGGGGGTCGGTGGAGAAAAGCAGGTGGAACTCTCCTTCATCAGCAGCTGCTCCACTTCCGCTTTCCTCCTCCTTTCCTTTATGCTCCTGCAGGCGGAGGTCCTCTGGCTCCAACTCAAAACTCAGGGTGGAGTTCAGAGCAATAACTCCCCTGGAAGTGGAGTCACACAAACAGATGAGTTTTCTGTTCAAATAAAGCAGTTAAACAGATGAACTGATTTAAGCCTCAACCTGCAAGTTCTCATGGGTCCAAATAACATCTACGTTTTGTTTTGGCTGATTGTCTGCTTCTCAGGAGGACCACAGTTCTCTGGTTTGGTCCATACCATGACCAAAATATGAGCCTGAACCTTTTCTTTCTACGGGTTCACTGAGCAATCTCGCACCTTAATATTTCCAGTGGGTCACCTATATGTCCCGTACAGGTTGAAGCCTTTTTCACCCACAGATGGCCCGTATCCACCCGTAAGGAAAGGAGGAGGCGTAACCTCCTTTCAGATCGATGATTTCTACTTTGGTTTGAGAGACTTTCCTTAGATCCAAGAGGATGTAGAGCTGCCCTCAGATCCTCCCTGATGCTTGCATGGAAACACACGGGTTGGTCACAGAGAGGAGTGGGTTCCTCCCTCCTAAACCTGTAAGGGTTGGTGGCCTCGTGTGTAAACATCTGAAAGTTATTTAAAAATGTCCTTAAACAGTAAAAACATCCATTGGGAATAGAATCACTGCCAAACTCAGTAATCTCTTGGATTTAGACGTGATTTTCTCATATTGAATGCAGTAAAATGTGAGACCTACAGTCTTGTTCTAAATATAGAAGTCTAAGTTTGTGAAAGACTGAAATCAAGAGCGTGACCAGCTTTGTTCACAGCGCTGACACAGAACATGAATGAATCCGGTAATCTCTCAGGTCACAGGTCGCTCCACATGAATCGGATCAACTGGATCTGCTGAGGAAAATTAAGATTGTTCATCTCATTACACTGAAACCGCTCAGAAACTGTACATCCTGAACTCTGGACCAGGTAAGGGCTTTCGGGTCAGCTCTGAGGTGTTCTGCATGAGCAGGCAGAGGTTGCTGTCTGTTTTTAAACAGCAGCTCTTTCTAAGCTTTGTCAGCAGATGTTAGGAAAAGCACTTCCTTCTAGGCTCCGCTGCAGCTCTGGTTTAATGATGACTCAGCATGAATCCTTCTTCAGTTCGTTCAGCTTCTCTGCCACTTCTTGAATTAAATAATGCATATTTTGATGTTCATCTAAAATACGCATCAACATAATAAAGTGCTGTGTTTTTATGAAAACTAAATAAAACTGAAAAAAAAAGTCAGGAAAATGTGAATAAAAACTCTCGCAACATAACAAAAACAACCATGTCCTTCTGCTTTGTGGCGTGTAGTTTTGGTAAGGGACATATTATATCATCATGTTAAAGTCTAATCACCCGTACAGGGGTCAGATGAGAGGTCCGGTGAGGCGTACTGACCGTAGACCCGAGCAGGTGCTCACAGCCACTCTGGACTGCGGGAATCCGCGCACGTTGCCGTGGTAATAGCAGTGAGTCTGTGGAGGACACACCCATCAGTCACAGCAGGAGGAGGAGGGGCACCGGCTTGCAGTGACTCACCACAGGGTCGGCAGGCGCCGACACCCCAGTCCCGTTGGGGAGGTAGAGGAAGATGTTGGGGGGTTTGGGGAGCATGTGGCTGGGGAGTGAGAACATACAGGACATCAGTGTAGGTCACAGCTGCTTCACCGGCTGACCAAAAACTCACTGGTTCTTCTCCAGGTCCAGCAGGAGGAGGCGTCCTTCGACCTCCAGCGCCCCCTGCAGCCTGTCAGGGTGTCCGTCCTGAAAAAGACCAGCGGTGCAGAGTCAACAGAGTGGCTGCTGGTTCAACTCTGCAGAACGCTGGCTCCACACATATTTGATTCTGCAGGGTCAGGACTGATCTTCGTTTTCTGCACATAAAAAGACGATTGACCAAAAACCGTCCCATTTCATATTTCAGATTATTTATTATAAAACTAATAAAATGTATGACTTTTTTTATTGTAGTTTAGAATGTTCTTCATTCATTCATTCATTTTCCAATCCGCTTTATCCCTTTCGGGGTCACGGGGTTGCCGGAGCCTAACCCGGCTACTCATGGGCGAAGGCAGGGTACACCCCTGGACTGGTCGCCAGTCTGTCGCAGGGGCCACATCACACACCCACACACACTCACATCCACACCCAGGGACAATTTAGAGTAACCAATTAACCTGTGAAGCATGTTTTTGGACGGTGGGAGGAAGCCGGAGTACCCGGAGAAAACCCACGCATGCACGGGGAGAACATGCACACCACACAGAAAGGTCCCCCAGCCAGGACTTGAACTGGGAACCTTCTTGCTGTGAGGCAGGAGCGCTAACCACTGCGCCACCGTGCAGCCCTTCAGAATGTTCTGTTAAATATATTTTCCTCCATGTAAAATACATTTTTAAAATTGTGCATAAATCTGAACATTTGACTTTTACTAAATTGTTGTTGTTTAACTATTTTCTTCACCTTTAGTGTCCTTTTATTGATCAGTTGTTCTTTTCTTACACTTTTCTGAACATTTCTAACTAAATTTCAGATAAAAAACTCCCGATTTTACAGCCTGCAGACCAGAAAAACCAACCAAACAAGAAAATCTTCAGAGTAAACTCAGGAAAAAACCCGAGAGGAGTCATATGGATGTTTAAGTTCAAAGGAAAACTGAAGCTTTGTTTGGTGTTGGATGAAGCTGTGCCTGTCACGTTTAATCAACCATCCTGTCAATTTGAGGTTTGTTTACAGAACAATCTGGAACAATATGAGATTATATGATCTAATATATATAGATATATAGATATAATATGATTTAATTATATGTCGTTATTTATAGTTAAATATGTTGTTCTCTCGTTTAAATATGATTTTATACTATTGTTTTTAATTGATGTTATTAATTTGCACAATTTAAAATTTTCCTTTTATGTAAGTACTTTCGCCTCCCAATGGCGTAGTAAAGTGCTATTTAAATAAAGTTTCATTCACAATTTAAATTACTGCCATCACATCTGATGGAGAGGAATCCAGTTTAGGAAGTCGGGTCACACCTCTGAGTCTCAGACTTCCTCCTCTCTACTTTTTTGGGGTGTGGGCGGAGCTGAGTGCATCCGTCCAATCAGCATGTCTTCCTGTCTGTTAACATGGCTGTTCTTTGAAGAAGAGACACTTCCTGTCTAACTTGGTCTCGCTATCTCCTCTTCAGAAAAAGGAAGCAGATTTTCCTGGTTGTTCTTCAGGATGAGCGAACACCAAAAGAAGCTGAATGAAAACACAGAGGTTTCTCCACCCATTCCAACCTGAGTGCACTCACTTCTTTTCTACACTCTCCATTACTCTGGACTGTTGACCCAAGATACTTCAAATCCTCCTCCTTCTTTCTCTCTTTAAAACATCCCTTAAGCAACTCCTTTCATTGTTTATCATGATAACACTGCCACCACAAATGCAAATAATAAATAAAATAGTAGGCTCAATAAATCATCTTCCAACATACAGATAGTTGTGCGTCATCAATAGCAATAATCCTCGTTTGCTTGCAGTAGAACATGTTTATTAGCACAGACATGTAGCTGCTACATGTAGTTCTAGTTATACTATGACCAATCAACTGCCTTAATAAAAGTAGGTGGAGTCTGCTGGTCCCCACGTTCAAACCATTTGATTGCCAGATTTTGTGTAGCCCGCTTTCAAGTTGTAGGGGTGTGGCCTTCCAACAAGCTCACTCCTGATTGGTAAGAATGGTTGCCATAGAAACAATTACTCAGACCAACTTGGAGCAATTACTGCTTTCTCACGACATCTGACGCCAACATGGTGGCATCTGTATCATAAAAAATGTCAACTGATTTGACTTCATTTGGAAGTAAACTATATTCTATGGATGATGTCACACTTACTCAGTCCAGTTCTCACAATACTGCAATGCACTTCTTTATGTTGAAGTACACACGCTCAGCTAGTCTCCGGCCTACAGTACCCATGATGCACCAACAATCCATCAAGCAGTGTCGCTTCATAATTTAACCAGTCCTACTAAAACAATTTTGAAACATCAACATTTTTGAAAGCCAAGTTCCACAGAAAACTGCTTTAGATCAGTAAATAGAACCAGACATAGGATGCATGAGATGTGCTTTATGATCTGAAAACATATGACAAATTAAAATAAAATCCTATTTTTTTCCTAAAAATACATTTAAAAAGTAGCATTTTTTTATTTAAACAATAAAAAAACGAAATCTCAGAGTGTTAAACTTTACCTTTCTAACATGAATGTAATGTTGATTATTGTGTAAAATGTATTAAACATGCTGGTGTTATATCCCTGTTCTAGTTGCCCTCACACAAACATAAAAAGGTTCATTTTATTTTGAAATAAACCACAGAATATTAGTTATTTTTATTAATATTATGTATTTCTGTGGAATTGAAAAACTTTTAAGAGAAACAGTCGCAGCTTCAAGATTTTCTGCTGCAACAATCGTGAAAATGCTGCAGGTTTCTGGAGGTTCTGGAAACGTCTGATGGAGTTAAGTCTTCGTCATCACCTTCATCATCATCATCAGAGCCCAGTGAGGAACAGAAAATGCAGCGTGCTCCTTTAAAGCTTCTGGGTGTAAATCCCCCCGGGGTGTGTTTGTTTTCTCCGCCCTCTGTACTTTGTGCTGTGTGGAGGGTTCACATTATTGTGCAGCAGGGTGGGGGGGTTTGTTGGCTGAGTCATGTTCACTTAAACTGGGAGTGGCTCTGTGTGTGTGTGTGTATGTGTGTGGGGGTGTGT
>BSAI01000013.1:482141-498722 GCA_036245035.1 Adrianichthys oophorus | reverse complement strand
GTGTGTGTGTGCGTGTGTGGGTGTGTGTGTGCGTGTGTGTGTGTGTGTGTGTGTGTGCATGTGTGTGTGTGTGGGGTGTGTGTGTGTGTGGGTGTGTGTGTGCGTGTGTGTGTGTGCGTGTGTGTGTGGGTGTGGGTGTGTGTGTGTGTGGGTGGGTTGTTTCAGAGGAACGTGAGTTTTTCTGTTTGTCAGGGGTTCTCTGTTTCAGCAGAAAGAATCACAGACTGAAACTTTGAGGAACCGTTCCAACCTCTCCACCGGTCTGTCCTGGTGTTCAGTTCCTGACGTTCTCTCGTGTTCAGTTCTCCTGGAATCCGCTCTCTCTGCTTCACCTTTTGCACCAGTTTCGTCTTTGTGAAGTTTTGCTGTAGATTCTTCTGCTCTGAGGAATTTCCTTGTCTGATCAAACCTCAGTTTGATAAAGATGCTGATTCAAGTTCCTTCAGGATTAACTAATCTTAGTCCTGAATAATTTACCACAAAGACACTTTCTCCTCCAGCAGCTCTGTTTCCTCTTGGCTGGGTGGGGTCACCAGGAGGTGGTGGGGGGTTTCAAAAAGGGAAATGATCTCAGAGTTTCTGTCAGCTGCACAGGAAGTCCTCTAACACCAGCGCTCCTGCAGGAAGCTCTGGTGAAAGCCTTCCTTTTCCTTCCTCTGCGCCCCCACTCGTCTCGCCACTGCAATTGACAGGAATGTGAGGCAGACTCCCCCACCTTAAACTCAGATTAGACGCGCTGCCATGTCCTCTTTGTGATAACAGCTCCTGAAAGCTACAAGTAACTTTATTTTTGTTTCAAAAAAATCTTCATAGAAAAGATGAAAAATGTTTTTACTTTCCTGATTCATGTCAAATATTTGAATTCATCCACAGAAAACGTAACTACCTGCTTTATTTTACTGCATCTAAGAAAACAATTTATGGAGTTTTGCTCCTGATGCTTCTGCATGAATTAGAAAAGCAGAAATGAGAAGATCTGATATGAAAACGGCAAATACGAACTAAGCTCCTTCAGAGGACAAACTCCAGCATGAAAACACTAAATCAACCCGGCTCTTGTTTTTGCTTCTTATTGATTCTGTTTTGATGATTGACAACATCAGGACCATAAAATCAGAGGGACAGACGTGATGTTTTATGCATGATAAAAACAATATCGTTTTTTATCTCTATGAAACAATAAAAACAATTTCGGTCAAGGGCATCAACCAGCATCAGTTGGAGAAAATCGATCAAATCAAAACCATAAAAATAAAATTTACAATCGAGAAAACCAGACGTTTTGCTCAGAAATATCATTTATAGAGTAGAACCATGGACCGTATCAGTCAGTGATACAGCCAGTGAGAACAGGACTGACTCCTGACTCCATTCAAAGGAAGCCATTTTATCACCATTCAGACGCTGCCACATTGGAGCCAGACGTTGTCAGTAAGTAGTGATTGGTCCAAGTTGGTTAGAGTTTCTATGGCAACCACTCCCACCAATCAGGAATGAGCTTGCTGGAAGGCCTGCCCCTACCACTTGAAAGTGGGCTCCATGAAATTTTTGTCCATCAATCACTGCTCTCCCAGTCACTTCCTCACCAGCTGCTCCGCATCATCCTCATCAGCTTCACCTAATATATTCTCTCTCTCTGGACCCTGCTGGATGTGTAGTATCGTTCTGCCCTGCACTCAATTCCAAGCGGTTCTCTTTTGTATTGCATACCATTGTTTTGATCTTTGCCTGTTCCTCGACTGCCTGTCTCGCTCCATGTTTTGACTTCTGCCTGGCTTTTGACCTTGTCCTGCCTTGCCCTTTTCTGTTTTGTTTGCTATTAAACTCTGTTGCTCATGGATCAAAAAGCCTCCATCTCATCGTTACAATCTGGCAATCAAATATTTTGAACATTGGAAGTGGGGGCCAGCAAGCTCCACCTACTTTTACTGAGGCATCTGATTGGTTACTTTATAACTTGAAAAACTTGTGATAATAAAACAAATGGTTACAGCAGGTACTTCTTGTTTGGAACACAGGGGGGTGTGTGTGTGTGTCACTCAGTCAAGTTGCCATATACAGTAAATGTGCTGGACAGAAATGGAGGGGGGGTGGATGGGAACAGTCAGTAGATTTTGGTGTCTTCTGCACCGAGTGGTCTTCCTTAAACTATTAGAACCTGAGGTTCTGTTCTAGCTTTTAGGGTAACCTGCATGATAGAACCTCAAAATACTTTCAGCTCAGCTGGTTGGAGTTCAGACGATCTTAAGGTCAATGGGTACAGGGGAGTCCCACACCACAAAGTGACAGAACCTCCAGAACCCTGAGATGACCTCCATCAACACGTCCTGACCCCTTCATCAGGTCTCCATGGAAACAGGTGGGTTGAACCTGCTTCTGCTTTCCTCAAATTGATTTTGTACCCAACTTCTGAGCCCAAAACCAGATCAGAGCATCACACCCCAGCATCAGGACCACTTCCAGCTTTGAGAAATGTGATGTTTGTTTTACAAAAAACAAAAGAACAAATTCCTACCTTTCAAGAATCTGTACAAACCCAAAAATACATCAAACTCTCAGAAGCAAACTGGTGAACGTTTGCATTTCTTCCATCTGAAGACCTAACAGAGCAAACCAACACTAAAACACGATGATAAACTGAAAGGATGTCACCAAAAACTCTTTAGGTAGAAATAAAAACAGTCTCCATTGATAGAAAGCAAATATATCAACAAAAATAATCAGTAAAAGGTCTAAAATCAACTGATCTTGTTCAGAAAAGCTTCTGATTAGACCTCATTAAAGCATCTGGAAACATCCCAGGTCCTGATCATTTCCTGGCAGCTGCCGGGCAGCAAACGCAAGATGGTGATTGCACCAACAGCTGCCTCCCTTCCTGGAACAAACTTGTCTCACAGCTTCAGTGCGGGTTTCTGAGCATCCCAGCTCTGTTCAGAGTAAATGATCTGATGAGACAAGCCGCCTTCTTCAAAATCACTGACCCCCAAACAAACATATCCCTCTTTTTTACTCTAATCTGCTGCCCCAAAGGGACCGGTTCCAGTTTGTCTTCTGATTGGCTGCTAACAATGCGAGCAGCTGTCAGAATCTGACGAACTTGACCTCATTTTATCACGGGTTTGATCTGTCTGGTTTTGATTCCTGGCAGCAGAAGCCTTCCAGTTTCCCTCTGGGGCCCCCTGCTGGCTTGGGGGCCTCTGCATTTGCATAGGCAGCAGTAAGATGTGTCAAACCAGTGAAGCAGTCAGAAGCAGACCTGCAGAGCCTGAGCGAGGCTGCGTCTCTGTCCGTCTACCAGGACGAATGGCCGGGTCTTTGCCAGTAGAGGCCGTCGCCGTCTGTCCACGCCTGAGGAAACAGGGACAGTGAGCTGCCGGTTCCACTGAGAGAACATGGATGATAACAGAACGTCATTTAGATTTTATTATTGTTTGGTTCATCAGAGTTCAACTGGTTCTTCAGTTACCAGTACATCACTTTTTGGTGACAAGCACATTAGTTTGCTTTATTTAAAAAAATATTCTTTTTTAAAATCATTTTACTTTTTTTTGGCATCTTTTAGGGTATAAAATGTTCAGTTTTGAGCAGGTTGTCATCCGTACACCCCCCCTTTAGGAAAACCCTCCATTGTCTTTCAATTAAAAGTCCAGCAGCAGTATATTTGATTTTAAGGAGCCTTATTAATGCAGGTTTTGTTCTGGTCGGCTCATATGGGTATGTGACATATGTGGTATAACACTCCTATCTGTATTTGCAGCAGCAGCTGAACTCTGGCAGCGTTTAACCAAACCTGCAGCCTGATGCCCTGCCTCCCTTTGTTTGAACTCTCCTTACATTTATTTTGCTTTGGAAACTTTTGTGAGAAAATGTGAAACAGAAAATCATCATTATTTTTGTTCATACATTTAGAAGGATTTTCTCCTTTCAAAATAAAAACACATCTTGATGTTATGATTTTAGCACTTTTAATACAACTTCATTCACTTTGAATTTAATTTAAAATGATGTTTTTAATCATTAAGGTAAGTAATAAAATGCAAACGCAAGAACAACTGCATGCAGCAGACTACGGTGGTTTCTATTTGAAAATGCAAAACCCCATGAAATCCATCTGTCATTGATGGACAGCATCTCCTTTAAAGTGTTCATATTGACACCAGGATGAGCTCTCCAAGGGGAACCCTGCCTTCCACTAACAGTAGCCAGGATAGGCTCTGGCAACCCCGTGACACTGAAAGTGTTATAGCCGGTTTAGAAAATGGATGGATGGGTGATAGATGGGTGTATGGATGGAAGGATGGCGTTTCACCAGAATCAGAGCACGCCCCCTCCCCTCTATTTTAAATAAAGCATAAATAACAATAATATAAATGACTAGTATATTTGCCAACAAATAGGAATGACCTGAGGAAAGACGCAATAACTGATGACACAAAGGTTTGTTTTTCAGATTAAGATTACTTTACTCTTTACCTAAACCCCAGCGGGTCATGAAGGTTTCGGTCATTGTAATCACGTGACATTCATTTGTTTTACTTCATTTCAGATTAAACCAATTAAATCATGAATTCTGCATTAAAAACCCTTAATTTTTTATTACAGCTGATTGGTCGGAAAAATAAAACCCGTCGTTCCTTTGAATCATTTTCAATGAAAAAAGATGGATAATTTACGCCGTAAAGTTCATGTTTTGGGTTTTCCCGGGTTCCTTAGACCTCGTTTCTACATTTTTAAACTACGGGAGGGGAAAGTTTGTGGCCGATTATGCGTTACCTAACGCCGCAGCGGTGGGACCGTCGGTACTGTCCGGAGCGGACACACGCCGGTCCTGCGCTGCGTTCAGGGACCGACAGGCCGTGAAGGTAGCACGGCCGCTGAGCAGCAGCAGCAGCAGCAGAGGCAGCCCGGCGGAGCTCCTCATCCTTTCTGCGCCACCGACCACCGGTAGCTGCTGCGCGCGCGCGTGAGGCGGTCCCGTCCGGCTCCCGTTACCTTGCCGTGAGGGAACACCGGTACTGCGTCCACCGGAACTCCATGGCGCCTCCCTTCCTGGGCAAACTGCCTCAAAGCAAATCGCGAGTCGGGACCGCTGCCAAGCCGGACGGGAGCTGGACTGACCGTTAATCGGGTCTATAAATGCGGCGGGAAGCTCGTGCCGGGACGCAGCCTGCGTGGCTTCCAGGAAAACAGTGCAGAACCAGGAGGACCGATTCGGTTCTGCGCTGGTTTTGTTTGGACACTGGCGGGCCTCGTTTGTCCAGTCTTGGGGCGCTGAAAGTAAACCGCGAGGGGAACACCCGCCTTTATAGCGGTACTCCAGGAAGACGTCATCCTACTGACCGAAATGAGCCGAAATTAACCGAAGACGATTTCCTCATGATTCCGGTCAGCTACCAAAATAAAAGCCTAGAAAGCATGAAAAAACAATGTTACTCTGAATAATTAGTTTAATGACATCTTTAATTTTAAAGTAAAACTACAAACAGCCATTTTTAATCTATCACTTTACATCTTCATATTTTGTTCTTCAGCTGAGATTCCTTCACGTGTTTGGCAGCTGAGTGGAAGTGATAAGGCTAAACTTAACCCTTCGTGGCTGAAATTATTTACAATTATATAAATTATAGTCAATAGTACAAAATAGTAAATTGCAAAAAATGTGTGGGTTTTCTCCGAAGACTCCACCTTCCTCCCACCATCCAAAAACATGCTTCATTGGTCAATTGGTTACTCTAAATTGTCCCTAGGTGTGGATGGGAGTGTGTATGGGTGTGTGATTGTGGCCCCTGTGACAGACTGGTGACCTGTCCATGGGTGTCCCTTGCCTTCACCCATGAGTGGCCGGGTTAGGCTCCGGCAGCCCCAAAAGTCTTCATTATTTTTTTCTTTCAGTGTAATGTTAAAATAAATGGTATGTTGCCAATTAGCGACATAGGGCATGGGGTATGCTAAAATGCCAAATGAACTGACCAGCATGGAATACAAATGAAAATGATGAAAGATAAACTATAAGAAAATCCCTACATTAGATACCAAAAATATTATCTTTATTTCCTAAAACTGAGATCCAAGGTTAAAATAAGATGCAAATAAACCTCCAGAATCAAACTAAAGCAATGAATAAAACATGGTAAAAAGTTGAGTTAACAAATGAAAACTATACTATTGATGGTAATCAATAATGCTGAATTAAACATTTAACTGTTTAAAGGAATTTAAACAGGTGTAAAGATGCTGAAGAACACAGACTAAAACGTGGAATTCTAAATGTGAAAAGTAGTATTTGAATGCTAAATGAAGCTGCCAAAAAGTTACTGAGCATTGTAGAATATTTCAAACATGAGCTCAGGTGTTTCCAGACTAAAAGCGTTTTTCCAGAGTTAAAGCGCGTTTTCAGAGTAAAAGCATGTTTCCAGAATAAGCCTGTTTCCAAAGTACCGGTAATAGCGTGTTTCAGGAGCTGCGTCTGTCAGTCTGTGTGGTTTTAGGACGTTCTTGTGAAGCGGATCAGATGGTCACACCAGGAAAGCTCCTGGAGGAGCAGATCAGGTTCAGGTGAGACTGGCAGCAGTGGATGCGGTGCTTTCAGGGGGATTAGCAGTGTGGGGAGAGTTTGCTTTGCGGGTGCCTGAATGAAGTGAGTGCTGCACGTGTGCTGCACAGGATTAGCTGCTGGTAACTCACCTTTGCAGTCGGCTAATCGGATGGGGATTGCGTGCCTTGGGGGGGGGGGCTCTGCGGTTTTACTGACGGATCAACCGTTACTTCATCAACAGCTGACACACTTTCAAACAAAATGAGAAAATATTTATGCAAATTCAAAGCAGCTCAACCCATAGACTACACAAATCCAGCAGTTGTCGTTTGTTCTGATCTTCCAAAGGCTGTGAATTCTTTCTTCTGATTCGAGAATCCTTTTGTTTAACGTTTGTTCTTTTTTCTTATCATTTCTGGTTTGTCTTCCCTGAAACTTGCTCCTCTTTCAGGAGGAAAACCTTTTTCTGCTTCAACCTCTGTGTTTGGGAACAGTTACATAGATGTCGGCTTTTCTGTCCCACTGAGATGAACTTCCAACAGTTCACCTGAAGAGATGATTCAAACGTTGTGACGAGGATGAAGCTGGGAAGCTGTGGTTCTTGACGTTGGGATTAATGAAGAGATTCTTGTTGTTATTAAATACTTTGGATCCGTGGTTTGATGTTGGAATCAACGTTCTTCACACATTTTGTTTGAGGTAAAAAAAAAACAACCTTTCTTTTAGATTTTAACTTTCTTTAAATCTGAAATCCCAGCAACTTAATCTGAGCCTTTTACGTTGCAGCTGAAAAACCCAGTAAACTTTATTCCAGTTTTTTCCATCAGTTTTGGTTGGTTCTGTTCACCTTAGATTCCGGTCCTGAGGGAACAGAAACAGAACCACCAGAGTTGTAGTGACAGAGATTTTACTGTGATCAGGCCACTCAAAGCTGCTCGTTTTCTTCTCTTCAGCTGCCCGCATAGTGAGTTTGCTCAGAGTTACTTGCTTTCTGAGTTTCATGAATGAAAAAGCGGCGCCCCCACCTGGTCAGTCGCTGAAACACCTGCAGACAGGAGAAGGGTTGATTGGTGTGATGTTTTAAAGATACTGACCTTAAAGTCCTTCATTTTCTGTAGAAAGAAACACTCTTCAAACATGCTCGCAAAGTTCTTGCAGCTGCCAAAGAAAAGTCAAAGAAAGTCGGGAAAGTTTAGGTGAAGAGCTGGCTCACCGTCCTGCTGTGTTCTCTTCCGGCAGTGCGGGTCCTCTCAGGCAACAGCATCCGTCTGTGCAGCAGCAGGTTGTACAGGAACAGGACTCTCTTCTGCTCCCTCTGACGGATGGACAGACGCAGCAGTTAGACGGTTTGTATTCAGAACATCTATATAACACCACACAATAAACATTTAAAACAGGAGGCTTGTGAACAAACACTAAGAACTCTACAGATGTTCGTCAGTCCCAGACATGGAAAATGTTTCAGCTCAACGTGACTTTCTGGACTCAAATTAACCCCAACCTCTGTGTTTCTGACAGACCTTCAAGTCAAACATTCAACAGCACCGCCATTACAAAGGTTTCTTTGATTCACACAGAACCCCACCTCAAGCCAATGATAAAGATGGAAAGTTACCATGACAACCACTCCAGCTTCCTGACAAAAACATAAACAATGACTCTTAAGCTTCATGTTTGACATGTTTACCATGAACAGCTTAAGAGGTCTTTGACCTGTACAGGGGCAGAGAGAAAGGCGGAGTTCAATTCCATGTTTATGTGTTTGAGGGAACTCCAGGTTACATACTGTATGATGGTCTCATGACATTCTGTGAATGCTGACACTAAAACTCTCCTTGTTCCTCTAAACGCTGCAGCTCAGTCCGTGGTTCACTGTGAAATGCTGACTGTTCACCTCCCTCGTTCAACACCTCCATCTCTGGCTGGATGAAGGTCTCTCACCCACCTTTAAGCCCATCAGCTCAGTTGTCATAAAACCCTCTGAATAATCTGCTCAGAGATTTATTGCAGCTCAGTTTCACATACATGTGTGTGTGTGTTTTCGTTCTTAGGAGGAAGTGACATCACAGTCCCAGAATCCCAGCTGGAGGGCCTGGAGGACCCCCCACACCCCCCAGCTCCAGAAGTGGTTGAGTTTTTCTGCTGCAGCTTCAGCAGGACATGCAGACCTTCTCACTGAGAGAAGAAACAAAGAGCTCTTTTCACAGGAGCCAGCAAATCCTCACACTTCAGCAGATTATCTGATGAGCAGATTATAGCAAACAACAGGGAGTGGGTGTTAGGTTTGTGTTTGTTTGTCTCTGGGTTAGGATGTCTAAAATCTGTAATTGCAAGGAGGATGGAAGGTTTTGTCCCAGGTGAACATGGCGCCTCATTTCTTCTCAACAGTTCTGCTCAGGAACACTGATTTTTAGGTATGATCCAGTTTTTATGCTCATATTTGATTTTACTGCAAGATGTTAAACACAAAAAGCTAACCTCGATGTGAATTACTTCTCTTCAAAAGTACTCAATCATCTCTCAGCAGAAATGTGTCTGTAGTTTGTGAACCAATATGAAGCATAAACGCAAATGCTCAGTCATGATTTGAAATGGTTTAACAGCAATCAGGAAAGAATAATACATAAGTAACACAATCAATCAACAGAGGTTTACATGCATAAAAACATGTCAAACAGGATAACTAGGCATCAAACAATAAATTGCTTGAAAGGGAGTGGGAGGAAGCGACCTTTTATATATGTTTATATAATGCAGGAAACACTTTCCTCTGAACATTTTATTGTTACAATCAAATGTGTATTTTTTTTATCACTTGACACGGTAATCTGAGTACATTTATTTGTACTCAGATTAACTTGTAAAAATATTATAAAATACATACTGGATGGCTCAGGTGGCTGTGTGCGGGACTAGCACATGGGGAATCAAGGTTCAATTCCCTGGGGGTGCAAGAAGCCTTATCCAGTGTGGGTCCCTAGGTAAGACCCTTAATGCCACTGCCCAACTACCTAGCTGCAAAGGGGCCTGGATCTCCCTGTGCTGGTCCAGCCCACGTAAAATACTGGGTTGTGTCAGGAAGGGCATCCAGCATACAACTCTCTGCCTAACCACATGTGTGAATTGGTGAAAGAGGATTCACTGTGGCGGCCCCTAACAAGAAATGCCAAAAGGTGACCAGCATTTATTTCCTTTAACATGAGTTTAAAGTTCTGAGTCAGTGGACTTTAAATCAGTGGTCCTCAACCCCCGGGCCGCATATTGGTACCAGGCCATAGGACAGTTGGTACCAGAACGCAAGAAAAAAAAAAAAAAAAACCTAAATTTTAATTTGTAATCTGATTCTGAAGGAAGTTTATTTTTAAACAGAAAAAAAGTTACGGAAACTGGAAGTTGAAAAAATAAATAAAAATTGGACGTTTACTTCAGCTTTGTACAGCTCGGTCTGTGAAAATGTCTGACATTAAAGCGTTCTATGGCCTAAGAAAACAATGGAGATCACTGGTTTAAACCACCAAAGTTCTGCTCAGGATTCTGTTGTTGTGTCGTTCTGTAAAGCTCCTCTCAGTTCATTATAACCAGACTTTTACATTTGATGATTTCAGCCTGTTTGGATTCAGATTTCTGAACTGTGGTTCAGACAGATGAATAACAGTTTTCTTAGTTTGCAAATTAAAAGCCCCAAATGAACTTTTACAATAACATTCATAAAAAATGTGCAATAATTTGACATCATGTGATTGATGGAATTAAAAAACGTAATGACTGACAGCTCTGATTGAGCATAATTCTCCTGACTATTTGCTTTCATCGATTGGGAACCTACGACCCAAAATAATAGTTTGTGTTAATTTGTGTCAGTTTTAATAATGAGGGTGAAGTCAGGCGAGGTTTCGCGTCAGTGAATCATGAAGAGGACAGTGGTGAAGCAGGAGGACAGGTCTGTACCTTTGGGTGATAAAAAGCTGCAATTGCTCGCCGCAGGCGGTTGGTGTAAACCTGCAGGCAGGTAAACAGCACCGCCAAAAGTACACAACCCACGCAGCTCAAGTACACACCAGCAGACAGGGATGAGTGGGGGGACACGCACGCTGCGGGGGGGGGACAAAAGGTGAGAGCCATAGACACAAGTTACAAATCAAGAATTACAAACACACAAATCGGATGAGACAACATTCTCTCCATAGAGAATGAACTGCAGCGGCGGTGAACATGGCGATCTCAGGTGAACATCTGACAGTTAAAAAGGGTCCATTGTCTGGCTCGTCAGCTTCGCTTCTCCAACTTTATATTCTACGTTCAATTGTGTTCTCGCAGAACACTGAACATAAAGTGGGTTTCATCCACAGATATTCTGGAATATTCAGATAATTGTCCCCCTCTGGACTCTGAATGACAAAATAGAAGCTGAAGAGAGACAGGCATTGGGGTTTGCTCCGTCCACCACCACAACCTCCCAAAAAGGACAACTGGGCAGGTCCAGTCTCCTGGGTTCACCCACCTGACAATCAAAAACAAGGCCCTAAAATGTCTTAGTTGCCACAAATCACAGATAAAGACTAAATTAAAACCTAAGGAAAAAACCTAAATGTACAAAGGTTTACTTTAGCTGTAAATTCAGTTTTTATCATGAGAGTCAACAGCAAATTACTCCCTTCAGTAATCTGCCTCCAGTGGTCCTCAGAGGAACTGCAATACTTCCTGGTTTCCCTCTAAATTGGGGTGAGGGGGGTAATCTATACTAGATTTCAAAACCTGGATACTTTTAATTCTTTAATTAAATCAAATTTGACAAATTGTTGCAGGTCATCACAACCAAAGACTTAAGGAATCACAGTTTTTGAACCATACTCAAAGCCTGTCTGCGATGCCCCCTCGAGGCCTTTTAGGAACTGCCATTTAACCTCTGAGACTGTTGACCCACCTTGGTTGTCAGTGTGAATGTTCAGGTTGGATGAGCTGTTGAAGGCGGAGATTGTCGTCCTCAGGAGACGGGCTATCATAGAGTCTCCGCCTACTCTGATGTCCACTTGGTGGTGACCTGCAGAGTGGGCGGGGTCATAAAGCATCAGAAACCGTGTGTTTAGAGTGTGCATTGAGTGTGTGCGTGTGTGTGTTTACTGATCAGGTTAAACTGGGTGACGGTGTGTCTGTTGATGATGTCCATAACGTGGAAAACAGCAAAGTCAAAGGAGAGCAGGACGAAGACCAGCAGTGACAGAGCCACCACGTGGAAGGCTCCTGTCATCTGCAAACAGGTGACACCAACATAGAGTCTTGACATTTGTTTAATCTTAGCCGAAGGCTTTACCGTCACGCTGTGGAAGACGTGGACATGAAATAAATCAGGGCTGTCCAAATCCAGACCTCAATGGCCGGCTTCCTGCTGGTTTGACAAAAACCCTGATTTATCTGCTGCTCATTACCTGGATCAGGTGTGTTTCGCCAACAAGGAGCTTTAGTGGCAGGTTGGTTGTACAACATGTAGGACACCGGCCCTCGAGGCCTGGATTTGGACACCCCTGAAATAAAAGTTTTCTCCGTCTGTGGTAACCGGTGCTTTAGTTTCGTACATCAATGATCATTATTTTGCTGGAGGGTTGATCATGGGAGGGACATGTCTCTTCATCTTGGATTGTCTTCATTGCAGAACTAAAGCACAGATGCTGGTAAAAGATGCATCATACCAGGCAGCAGTGGATGTTTTTTTTTTTTTTTCACAGACACGCTGCTGGGGAGGACTGGGTGCAGGATGAAAACTTAATATGAAGCTGGATTTGCCAAGAAGCTGCTGCTTAACCCTTTAACACCAGAACTTTGCGTTCTTTGAATTACTGTAATGCTTTAATGTCCCACTCCACCTATACTATTTCTATTGTAAAAGCATTCCCAGTGGTCTTTTAATCATGATTATGTCGTTTTTAGCCAAAATGATAAAGCCTGTGTCGTTGGGAACGGTATGAAAACGTTCTTGTTATTCCTAAACTCAGAAATAAAATGTTGAATTTTGTTCTTAAACAGTCACATTCTGGTTTATGTTGATCTCTGACTTCTATTGATGAAAGCTGCATTAACCGAGCTCAGGAGCTGTTTTGAACGCACCACTTGTCCGAGCTCCTCCTGATGGATTCTCAGACTCCAGGGGTAGATGAATTTGTTCTTCTCTGATTTTTTCAGAGGCAGAAGGAAGCTCTTCCCCTAAATGCAGTACTGAGATTAGACTCTTCATCCTGATTGGCTGGCAGTTACTGAAAATGACGAGGATCCTACAGCCTTCCTCCTGCGGGCGTCGATCAGTCTGAAGTGGGAGGTGATGTAAACATTGTCAAAACAAATGTCGCTCCTGTAGCATCTGGCGTAATCAAAGGCCCTGTAGAGGAGGACGAACAGAGAAGAGAGAGGCAACATGGTGATGAAGATCACCTGAAGATCTGAAAGTAGAAACTTACTGGATGAAGATGGGGATGAAGCTGAAGGATAGCAGGATCTGCAGGACATTCCACATCTGTGTAGTGGTCTTCATCAGTCCCAGGAAGGACTGTTTGATGGCCTGGGTGAAGTTCTGGTCCAGCTGAGCTCCATCCAGCAGAGACTGCTGCTGCTCCTCCTGCAGGAGCTCATGTTTGCACTCTACTGGTCCTCAGGATCAAACTACAGGAGGCGGACATGGTTCTGACCTGAACGATCAGCTTGGTGCTGAACTCTCTGGACAAAAGGTCCACAGACACGTTGAGCTGATCGAACAGCTGACCAAAGTTTCCCTCCACGGGAATCTTCTCTCTGCACCACGGAGTCATGACTGCCGGCGAGAGCAGAGAGGACAACGGTGAGCTCTGACCTCGGTCTGCAGGACTTTCAGAGGACTTTCCTTCTGCTGTCACGCATTTGCATGTTCTAAAGTTTTCTTTTGTTAATATTAATAACAATTTCGGGTTTATATTTGTGTGACTTCAAGCTCATTTTCATCTTCGGTTTTAGAGTCTGAACTTTTTAATTTGACAAAATATAAAATAAAAGTTCAAAAGTAGTATTTTTAAAACACTAGTTTTGGGGTTCAGAAATCATTTACATTTATGATTCAGAATGTAAAAAGAAAATGCTTGTTTAAAAAAAAAGTTTCAATCTGATTGAAATGACCCAAACAAACCTGACAAGTCCTTTGAAGGAGATGCTGAAGGAGGGCCGTGGAAAACACAGATGAACAGAAGTGGAAACCTCATGTAAATTTCAAAAAAACTATTTTCATGTTTCCAAAAGTTTCAGTTCCAATCAGACTGAGCTCCTCAGACTGATCGGAAACAAACCGAGATCACTTCAAAGGATGGGTCCAAGAGCAGTTCCTAGTCCCAGACCAGGGGAAACCAGGAAAACAAAGACATTCATGGATCTATTTGTCTGCAAGTGGATGCATCAGAATGGAGCAGAGCGGGGCCAAGCGTATTTTCTGTCACAAATACGCTCTTTTTCAAATGGCATTTATCGTCTGTTCCTGATTCACCACAACACCAAGAAACACAACTTTCGTTGGAGAGGGTCTTTAACATTGAAGATGTCACTGGCAGCACCAAAATAACACACTCTCTAACATACCATAACTCCTCGACCGTTAACGCAATCAGATGATTCTGACATGGGAAAAAGTGGCCTTTCAGAGTTACAGTAGTCAAAGGTCTGGTGTTAAAGTTCAATTCTTGCATGCAGAACCCACCGTGTGTATCAGAGAGGACCACTCCAGTTTACTTACCTTTCATTACGTCACACAGGAAGTGGAACTTCATGGAGACACACAGAATGTGGTTGATGACGGGCACAGGAATCACCGCCATGCACTCCTTCCACCTGCTGTCGAACCATTTGGCACATCGCTGCACGCCTTCGTTCACCAGGCCTCAGCAACACACATAGAAAAACACACAAGCACACACACAAAGTTTGTCCTGACTTAATACACTCAAAACGTTGTTGGACTTTGCAACAGACTCACAAAAACTGTTTCTCTCTAGAATAGTCGTGTTAGAGAGACAACAGATTGCATCAGAAAACTTACTGTCGCACTGCATCTTGGTCTTGATGTCAAACTGTTCCTGTGTGCTGTTAGCGCCACCGCCTGGTGGTGGTCGGAATCGCTCGTATCCATACTGAAGGATCATTTCGTCTCTGATGTTCTGGAACTTCTGGCTGATGCTCCTGGTTTCTGACTCAAACTCCACCTGGTCGCCCTGCAGAAGCAGCAACATGGACCTTCGCTCCTGACAACGTGATCGTCTGCGTCTTCATACGCATGCATATAGATCCACAACATCAAGAAGAAACGAGTGCACAGAAATGTACAGGAACTGGGGTGTTTTTAGACAAACAGGTCTCATTCTAACAGGACAGCTTTCTGATAAAAACTTGATTTAAAAAAGGTATAAAAAACACCTCAGTATGAAGGTTATTTATTTTTATTTTATTTTTCTGCTCAATCTGCAGATGGAAAGCTAAAGTATAAACTAAATAAATGAGTAAATGTGCAAATCAGCAGAAAAAGAGCAGAGTGAAGCAGAGCAGAAGATAAAATCACTGAATCCTAACCTCCATTTAAATCAATTCAAGAATATAATGGATGTAACATGTTTAACCTGTGAAGCCCTTCCGTCTATGAGGTCAGACGTAAAGCAGATCTACTACAGCTTTCTCTGCTTCATGAATCATACTCCAGCATTTCATCAACATGAAGTTTTCATGAGGAACATCAGAAGAACAAACTGACCATGAGCTCCTCCGTGACCATGATGAATGGCCTGATGGCGTGTTTCCATAGCAACTTGCCGTTGCGAACCTGTAGATCCAGGTTGCAGCTCAGAGAAAATGCTGCCGCCTCAATGTTTTTCTGGATGTTAGAGATCGGACCTGCAAGGCATGATGGGACATAATGTCATCGTTTGATTTGATCCATGCTGTAAAAATAATTTTTAAGAAGATCTGATTTACGTTGACACAGCTGAGACCATGAATAACACTGACACCATGTGGTCAGTCCTGCTTTTCCCTCCTTTGATCAAGTTCAGAAATGTCTGGCTTTCAACAAAGATGGTTGTGGGGAAACAGAGAACTCTTTTTGTGGCTTGACTATAGTTTGATGCTTCATAAGTTATGAATTTAGGAAAAACCTTCAGCCTTCTTGACCAGGCTGGAGGTGTTGATGGTCTAAGAAAGATCCTACAAGATGTGGATCCCCAGGAACTTGAAAGATGAGAGGCCCCCCTCCCGTGGTTTCCGCATAGTTCTGACCCCTTCTTTCGGTTTTAAGTGCACCTTAGACATGTAGAACCCTTGGTGGGGGGTGCTTGGACATCACTGTGAGCAATCAGGAGATGTCCTCTCAGTGCACTACCCTCCAATTTTACTGTACCCTTTAAACCTCGACAAACACACCCCAACACACACACCCCAATGCACGCGCACACACGCACCCGCACACGCACACACACACGCACACAAATACATTACACAAGGAAGCTGAGACTACTGTTCTTCTGTCCCCTACATACCCCATCCCTGGCGGAGAAACCAAGGCCTTCAGCAGTGGCGGCCTTGTCTCTTGGGTCCTTCTGAGCCCGGCGGCCCCCTCTCCACGCAGGGAGAGGGATCCCTTAGTCCTCTGGCAAAGACCATGAGCGGGGAATCACATTCTATCTGAGCCTGGAGGGTGTTCGTGTTTTTATGGTGCGGGTTCTGGTCCTTGCCCTCGGGTTCCGGGCCCCTTCTAAATTACAACATTGGGAGATCCTGGTTGGGCTTTGTTCTCAACACCTTTCGGAGATCCCCACTTCTCTTGGTTGTCCCTTTTCTAGGTGGGAGTGGCTGACACTTGCCGTGATCTCTCCTAAACCTGCGGTTGCCTGGAGCTTGGGGCAGGTCTCCCTTGGGGTGCCCTGGCTCGTAACCGGGGCTGGGGTGGGTGGATGCTCGGAACTCCTGGGTGGTGGTGGGCGGCTTGTCTGGGGTGGTAGGGCCCTTTGGGGTGGGGCCACGCGCTGAGCCCCAGGCGAGGTAGGGCTCAC
>BSAI01000013.1:449095-477141 GCA_036245035.1 Adrianichthys oophorus | reverse complement strand
TACATTCCATCATCCACTCAACTTAACATAAACACTCTGCTCACCTTTGCATAATTAGTTCATGTGACAGAATGGAATGTTGGTTTGTATGCATTAGTGTGCGTGTAAACTGTATGTTGATAAGTTTGTGAAGACTCTTGGAGCCTGCAGGAAGCAGTATCAATAAAATCATAACGATACCCATCCCTAATCAGATCTCACATCTTTAGATAAACCAGAGTTTTGCCCTTTCAAAGTCTGGATTTTTACAAAAAAAGATTTTAAAAAGTTATTGAACTGCTGATGAAAAAATGATCTGTTCTGCCCTTACAGGTGTTTTCCTGCAGAAGCTTTTGCTTGTTTGTTTGTTTACCTTTGAGCAGCACTGACAGAACCAGGATCATCAGGTAGGTGCGACCCCGAGAGCCAAGCATGCTGGGAAACACAAGGAGGACCGAACATCTGAAGTATGAAGACAGAGCTGCCCCAACCATGCACAAACCTGCAGCACACACATCAGTTATTGTGTGTGTGTGTGTGTGTGTGTGTCATGCCCAAACATGAGTGTGAATCCTCACCGACAAAAACAAATCCTGCAGCCAGCTTTAGGTCAAAGGTCAAAGGCAGGCTGTGTGCAAACCCCAGGAACAGAACTGATGGACAGACGACACACAGGAAGTTCAAAGACACACTACAGATCCAAGTCTGAAGAGCAGAGCATTCTCTCATCTTATCTGAGGGGCTTTATTGAAAATGTTAGGTCAAAACAAACAAAGATCATTTTTAATATTTCTGCACACAATGTACATTTCTTGATTTATTGAGATGTTTTAATTTAAACAAATGTACTTTATATTTTTCTTTAATCTGTGTAGAAAATGACCACCTAAATACACACTCTTTGGCATACTGTAACTCTTTGACTGTTTACATGATCAACCTGAATCAGCTGATTCGTACGTGAAAGAATGCTTCACATGTTGCGTGCGCTTGTAAATATTGCGCAACAAGCTTATTCTCATTTTCTGGCTTTTTTTTCTCAGATTAAGCTGCTCTTTGCTGCTGTTTTCATGTCTGCTTGATGCAAGAGCCAGACGGGCTGACTTTACTCCAAACAACGGAAGCCCAAGAAAGCAGAGAGCTGGGGAAATCTCAGTTTTCCAGAAACAAATCATCTAAAACAAGAAATTCAAATTAATTGATTCTTTTGATATATTGCCCAGCCCTAACAGAAAGTTGAAGAAACACTCCTTCACCTCAGCAATGAGAAGTTCAGTCAAAAGCTGGGTTTCAAAGTGAAGCCTGAACTTTAAGATCAAATTGATAAGAGTCACAAAGAAAAGTATGTGTGTGTCAGTGTGGGGCACTAAACTCTGGAACAGGTTCATCAGCACTGAGCTCAAACAGTGCACAAGTATTTAGAAATTTAGGAAAATATTTCACGTTATAGAAATGAGGGGACTTAATGATGCAAAAATGCCCTCTGATGATAATCAAGAAGCATTGGGTATGATCTGTGATGTGTACTGGAAAAGGTTTTTATGTAAAGCACTTTGAGATTCTATGGGATACATGCGTTACAAATAAAATGTGATTTTATGTCATAATGATGTCTTTATTAAGAATTATCAATAGGCATACAGTCAATAATAATTTCTTTTTTTGCATGATGATTGCTGTAATACTGTAATAATATCCTCTGTTAATAATCATCATGTCATCTTTGATACTTGATAAATAATCTGCACTTGGACTGAAAACACATTAATAGCTAAACAGAGGTTGATAAATGGATTATGTAAAAAAAAAAGTGAAGTAAATCATAATAGTGGAGGAGGGATTAAACAAACTCATATCCTTCCACTCCCTTTCAAGTATAAAATCAAACTCTATTTAACAATTATTATATTAAATGGATTATTAAATGGATGGTCGTTTGTGTACTTTATGCATTTGTGCAACAATGCTAATATGATTAGGAGTAATAATGTCAAGAAGATGGCATCATTTACTTTTATTTTCAATATTTTCAAACCAATTGATGGATCAACATATTAAGCACTTTTATATATCTTTATTTGTTTTTTTTTTTTTGTATTTTTCTTTGTCTTTATTGATGAAAAATTGCTTGAAATACAGCAATGAATGAAAATATGAATTGATCAATCAATCATTAATTCATTCATTTTCTATACCCGTTTTGTCCCTTTCGGGGTCACGGGGCTGCTGGAGCCTAACCCGGCCACTCATGGATGAAGACACGGGACGCCTCTGGACAGGTCACCAGTCTGTCGCAGGGGCCACAATCACACACCCATGCACACTCACATCCACACCTAGAAACAGTTTAGAGTAACCAATTAACCTGTGAAGCATGTTTTTGGATGGTGGGAGGAAGCCGGAGCCCCCGGAGAAAACCCACACATGCACGGGGAGAACATGCAAACTCCACACAGAAAGGCCCCCCAAACCGGGGCCTTCTTGATGAGAGGCAACAGCGCTAACCACTTCACCACGGTGCAGACTCAATCAATGAATAACTCCCAAAAATCACAAGTAACACTTGTTATGTTTAATGTGCTAACAACTCAGCAGAGCTCTCTTCTAATGAAAGTACAATAAATATTACCGTATTAAATAAGATCCTAATGTTATTACACTATATTCCCTTCTTAGGTTTGTAGATCACCATGGTAACCACTGGTGCCTGTTGAAGCCTCCAGCGGCTCCTGTTGGTAATTGAGTTTCGATAACTAAAATCAATGCAAAAATTCCTGAAGAAAACCAGATCTTGGGTTTCGGTGGGGTCCAGGTGAAACCCGGTTACCTGTGCCGCTCAGCCCTCCGAACAGGCCTCTGAGGACCAGGCGGGCAGCGGGAAGCGCCGCCAACAGACCGAAGAGGACTCCACGGACGCGGAGGAACAACCGATGAAGCGCCGGAACCAGCGCAAGTATCTGGACCAGAGCTGAACGGCCGTCCTCCGACATTTTCCTGCGTGTTCGTGGAAACGGGCTCACTGGGAGCTAGAGGTTCGCGAAGGTTCGTCGGTTCTTGCCGTTGACTAGGTGAGGTCCAGGAGAACGACGCTTTTACTTCGAAACTGTCCACGATGAGAGGCGAGAAAGAAGAACGACTCCTTCAGAGGAGAGAAGTCAAGATCCAGGTGGTGAGAGGCGGGAATACGACGACCCTCAGGGGCCTTTTGAACAGGTAAAGACCCGGATGTAGTCAGAGACCCGCGAAAATCTAGCTAGCCGTTAATCACATATGGCACGCGCTCGTGCCGTCTGTGATTAACGGCTAGCTAGATTTTCTGTCCTTCATTACTGTCGCAGTAGAAAAGGGAAATGGGATGGATTTTCTTGAAAGATGCGAAAAAAATGTAAGTCCAAGTCTTTATATTTTAAAGAGGTTTTTCTCCCTTTACTGAAGTAGAATTTTATATAACAGCACAAAAAAGCACATAATTGATCAATTCACTATTAAACAGTGACTTCTAATAAATTACAGACAAACTGTAAAAGTTTAAGTAAACTTGCTGCATGTTTAATACATTTACACCAACCTTATACTCATGTTGAAAATTTGAATTTTAGCAAGAGAAATACAGTTGTCATGCTGAAGGTTGATTTGATTTTCTGTTTAAATAATAAAATCTGTTTAGTTGTATTTAAATGTGTCACTTTGTTGGTCACTTTGCCTTAAATCTGTTTCTTTTCTTTTTACACTGTTGGCTGAATTCTAAAGAAGCTGGGTTGTGTCTTGAACTATGTTCAGACCTTGCACAAGGTCATTGCTTTCAAAATATAGTCTTTCTTTTTTATTTACCTTTATTTAGCCACAGAAGTCCTAAGTTATTGAGATTAAGAATGTCTTCTTCAAAGGAGCTCTGTTTAACAGTGACGTGCAGTCAGGAGAGGCAGGTAATGCATGCCTATATTAAATAAAATGAAACTACTTTTTAAAATTAAAAATAAAAGTAAAATTTTTTAGACATGTCTTTTCTATGATTACCTTTTTCTGTTTGGGTTTTCAATGCTTCCTGTTCAAATACGCAAGACAGCAGCTGACGCATGCGCTTTACTAAATTGGTCTTTTTAACATCATAAAAGACGTTTTATTTATAAATTACCTCATTTGTTTTTTTATCGCCATCTGTGTGATTACATTGGTGCCAGATTTGGACTCATCCAGTCTTTTAATTCGCTAAAAATGCGCTGTAGAAATACAGTAAGGCAGAGGGCGCTGGTGAGCCCGGAGAATGGGACACCCTCTCAAATTCTAATAGAATTAGCTGTAGCAAGGCAAATACAGCCGTCCAGTTACTCTTTCATATGTTTATCATCATTTTCTAAATGGAGGAGTACGTTTTTAAACCCCTAAACTTAAGCATTTGTTTAAACACGCCACTAGTAGTGATCTCCACTGAGACAGAAAGACTTTTAAAACTTAGGAAAGAAAAGGAAGACTTCTACAAACAGCTTATTAAAGCGTTTCTTCAGAAGGAGAGACCATAGACGGAAAACAAGAGAGTGACAAACGGACTTCATTTAGAACTAAAAGTAAGTCAATAATAACCATTTTTGTGATTTAGTTCCCTCAGCTACAGTTTATAAACGGAATAATAATGTTGAAATGTTAAACAACACACTTGAACTGCTGCCAATCAAATGGTGAACAAGCTTCTCTATAGGGTTCATAGGGTTAAATCTGACTGATGACGTCAGAGCCTCACCAGCCGTGAACCTCACCGCACGTTACTGCTGTTAAATCAGTTATTCTCAGTTATTTGGTCTTGTGCCCCCCCCCTTTTAAATATTTTACCCCACACACACACACACACAACTTTCTGCTGCAACTATCATGAGTCAAGTTTTCAAATTAAAAGAAAATCTGCAAAACATTGTAACCTTATTATCATTAAAAAATATAAAAAGAAAAAAACATGGATCAACTTATAAATAATCAATAACTTTATTAACACTGTGGGCGTTTTTCGTTTTAGAATATAAAAGACAAAATAGACACATTTCCCTGTAATTTCTAAAAATAAATGGTAATATCTATATAAAATCAGAGCATTGTTGGCTGTTGGTATATTTGATATCATTTGATACCAACATGGAAAAAAATTTAAATACATTAAAATTGCACTAAATTTGGCAACATGAAGATAAACTCAAGAACAAAATCTGTTTCCATGAGATTCTTGAGGTTTCATGAATGTGAGCATCATGGTCGCTGACTACGGAAGCCTGAAAGGGCAGACTTTTTTGTGACCGTTTTCTGGTGATAATGATGCTGTTTCATCCCTCTCTCCCTTTCTTGCGCTGAGACTTGATCTGATTGAAGTCTCTTTATTTTAGACCAGAACCAACACCTTCCAGCTGACACCGACAGCTCACAACACAGCAACACAAACGCTCAGCAGAAGTTTTTTTTTTTTTTTTTTAATTCTTTTGTATTTCTTAGTGAAGCTGTGCTCCTCAAAAGCCTTCATTCCGTCTCATGCACCAGCTCGTCCCGATTAAATGACAGAACCCCAGTCCTGGTGCATTCACTGAACTCCGGACATCTGCAGCAAAACAAAGCAGTTTATCAGAGGAAATGTCAAACAGCAGAAGAACTGATCAATTATAACTGATTGTTTTAATTGTGTCGACACTTTTTCTGACAAAATGCTTTGTTTTGCTGTGGATTGTATAAAAATGGCAGCGGACTGAATTGGGCTGTGTTTGTTTGGGCACGCCGAGGTCCGGAGCTCAGAACAGCAGACGGAGACGCTCACTGACCCGCAGTTTGTCATTTCAGTGATTGATTCTTTAGGCTTAAACAGCTGACGGTGTCTTCTGGTCAGCTGTTTGACTGACATCATCTCATAACTGCATGATCCCAGGTTGTCCCGCGGCCCCAGAGGATCTATTGTGTTAAGCTGTTCTTCCCTTTAATTTGTTTATGAGTGGAAAAGAGTGAAGTCACAAGTAGTGAATGACTTTTTCAAACAGGTAATGAGTAAAGTAATTTAGTTATCATTTTGATCTTCTAACTAAGTAATCAATTACTTTTTGGAACTAACTACCCAACACTGCTTAGCATTAACTTCAACATTGTTCTGTTGATTTTTTTATTTATATGTTCATTGTCACTCTTGTCATTTTGTGTTAAAAGCATTAAAATGTTCAGTGTTAAGATCAACAAAGTTAAACTCTCAGTGGAAATTATTAGTATTTTGGAGCAGAGGTGTAACTCACCTGCTGCTAACTGCTAACCTACCATCCTCTTTGAAGCATAGAGAGCAGTTCAGTGGTCTAATGATGGAGTGTTTGCCCCTTATGGGTTCAAATCCTCAGTCAGGCCACCACAGAATCTGGGCAGGGGACCCAGGGACATTCTGCTTGTTACTCAGTATAAAGGGTTGGATTGAGAAGTTGAACCACCAAATGGTTCCAGAGCGCTGCTGTGACTGCATCACGCCCCAGTGGAGGTGGTCCAAACTAACAAGATTACACACACTCAGGATGTGACTGGGACTTGACCTTTATGGCAGCATAGTAACATTTACTGTTCATGCATTTAGTATCCAGACGTGGTTTAATAGCTGTGAGACTTTGCTAACAATAATGCGCTGTTTTGAGCACATCAGCCTGCAGGCGGCTCCTCTGCATCTTCTCACTCTGCAGCCTCCTATCTCCAGGCCGACCGGACGCCTCCGCAGAGGGAGGGAGGTGCGGGCTCACCTGATAGAGGGGGGAAAGAACCTGGCAGCGTTTTCCTCTGGGCTGCTGCTGGCCTCTCTGTACGGACTCATGGCCATCTTCCTACAGAAGCAGTCTTTGTGGTTTAGCATCTACACCACGGTGGTGCTGGCCGGCCTGGTGGCGTTCAGCATGGGACTGTCGGCAGGAACCCGCGCCAACATCATGGTGATGTTGCCATCAATGTGTTCAGGTCAGTCTAAGGCCAGCGTTTGGACCCGGCTGACATTTTCTTCAAGTAACACCAAATCGTGAAGAGCAGACACAGAATCTGTGTGGGCGGAGCCTGTAATGATGCGGTCCCCACACACTTTTTCAGCTCGAGGCAGGAGCTTCATCCTGCTGCTGTTTCTGTCGCTGCTGCTGTCTGGACCACTGGACAACATGTTAGAAAACACGGAGCGAGCCGCTTCCAGCCTGCTGTGTGGAGCCGAGGTGGCAGCCAATCAGACAAAAGAACTCATGCAGAGAGCGGCCACACCCCTTTTCTGTAAGACACGGCCATCTGTGCGTTTCAAAATCTGTATCTACAAATTCTGCAGCCGCTTCTGTGACCAGGAGAGTCAAATTAATCAAAATCTTTACTGACTCATGCAGTTTATATTTCAGTAACGGAGTTTCTAAATATTACTGATCTTCAGGGAAATCTTCCTGAGGAGATTAGCTCCGATTCCAGCCTCAGTTTGTCGTTTCAGCCGTGTTGGACGACATCAGAGAGATCAGCAGCAACGCTCGCGCTGTCGCAGGAAGAGTCCAGAACTTCATCAACGCGCTGACAGACAGCGTTCGGCATGTCGGTGAGGTGCTCCTCGCTCTCAGCCAGGTTTGACACCAGTGAAGAAGACGTTTACAGACTTTATTTTGAAAAGATTATTTAAAAGACAAACAGTCTAAAATGTCAAAGTCACTTAAAACTGTACCTCGAGCAGTTTTAAGAGGGTCTCTTAATGCTTTTTTTAGTTTTTTGGCAGAACACCGGCTCCTCGGTATACTCTCCGAGTTCTCCTTCCACCTGTGGTGAAATAGGTTCTAAAGTTCTTGAAAAGTCTTAAACTTGTAGGAACCCTGTCTGAAACCTGACCTGCAGCTCGCACTCTGAGGAACGTGCTCCACTTCCTGATGGACATTGGGGACATTTGCAACGACAAGCTCGGCGTTCCTTACAGGAAATGTCGGGAGCTGTTTGCCGGAGCCCGCAGTGACTGCGCTGACCTGCTGGGAGAATTCAACTTCCTGTGTGACATCTTGGACACCTTCTTGCCGCTCTGCAACATTGCTCGTGGTGCGTTCACTTACATCAACTGTAGCAATGACACTTAAGTTATCCTCAGAGTTTTCAGTTGTAACGTAAAGAACCTTTAGACTCAAAGACCCAAACACCTCTCTTTTTTTCTCTGGGAATGCTGCCATGACCTTTACTAACCTTTGAATGACAAACATTGAAGGTGTTTGTTTTTGCAGCCGGGGAGTTCTTCTGCATCATCCCCTCCTATGTGGCCAGTCACCTGAAGCAGCGCTTGGCAGATCGTGAGTTCTTCTGGGTTCTAAAGAACGTTCTTGGTCTTCATTCAGCCTCAGTTGTTTGGTCCGTCTCCCTCTTCCAGCCACAGTCGCCGCTTTCAGGAAGATGATGCGAGAATTCGACTTTAACATCTCTGCATCTGTGAAGCTGGACCTGGACGTGAACAGCAGCCGCTCGGTGCATCAGGTTTCTCAGGACATCATGGATGAGATCTCATCAGACCTGAAGGTGTTGGAGAAGCTGAGGGAGCCGCTGGTGTACTGCAGCCTCATCCTGCTCGCCTGCTCCTTTCTGAGGTCCGACCTCCACCTTCATCTCAGCCGCCGCCGAACATCAGACCCACCAAACACTTTCATTTCTTAACCAGAACAGCAGCAGTTTGACCAGAATCTGGGATGTTCCATTCCAAAGGAGGACATTCTGCTTCTTTTTCAATTTATAAATGTGAATTTTTCCAGACATTTATTTTCTGTTACAAAAAGATATTTTGACAAAAAATGTCAGATTTGTTCATGAAATATTGAAAGTGAAAAGATTTAAAGTGTCTCAAAGTGGTAAAGAATGCTTTATTGTTTTACATCAAAGCGTCTTACGTAATGTCAAACTGAAAGGGGCGGTACAGGAAACTGTCACGCCTTCATTTGGTTCAGTTTCACACTCTTGTTGTGTTCACACAACACTTGATTGTGTTGTTGTTGTGCAGGGCTGTGCGGTACAGGCGCAGATATCTGCGTGAGCTCGACTTTGACAACGTTTACATTACGGCTCAGTTCAGACAGCTCGATGAGCTTCTGAGCTCAAGGGGCGGAGCTTCAGTGCTACCACTAACACGCAAAGAAGCCAACACCTACATCACCCCATGTCAGTACACGCATGTGTGAAAACGTGTGTACGTGCATACGTGTCTGTATGTATGTTTACAAATATGAGTGTGTGTTTGTGTGTGAATACATGTGTGCATGTGTACGTGCATGTTTACCTGTCTCTCCTTCAGTGTCATTGAAGTTGTCCTTTCGGGAGCGTCAAGCCGTCCTAGTGGGCGTGGTCTCTGTCCTCAGACACATGCTGATGGGCGGCTTACTAGTGCTTCTGGACTTCCTGGTGTTCTGGATTCTGGATCAGGTTCACCTCCAGGTGAAGGGGGACATGATCGCCCGAGGTGAGATGTGACCTGTGATAGGATTTGAACCTGTGCTTGAGCTGAGTGGTAACCATGACAATGCCTCAGCAGCGCCGGTCAGGGTGGCAGTTCAGGTGAATGGGTCGGGTTACGCCTCGGACATCTTCAGAGATCTAGTGGCTTCTTTTGACATCCTGCAAGGAGGAAACGTCACCGTCATCAGCAGGAAATGCCTTCTGGAGCCGTTGCAGCCTGATGTCACTACCTGCTCCATCCTCGGTACGAGATCACACAGGAAGTGACAGTGTGCTGCTGGTCTGCTTGTGTGACAGCAGAGAAATCTCAACATTCAAAAAAAACAGTTAAAGACAGGAATTAGTGCTGCGTTTGAAGTCTCCACAAAGGGTCAGAAAAATCAGCTTCAGTTTTTTTTACCTTAAAATGAGCCGAGAGAAGACTGGCCCAAATCAAAAACTCAACACAGGATCTGTCTCCTCCAACCATGACAGAAAAGTATCAGACCTTCTAAAGACGACGACGCAGTGATGTAAGAGAAACGCAGCATCTGTGAACCCTCCACCTGCAGCTAGTGTGGAAGTGGGTCAGTCAGTCTGGTTAGTTAGTTAGCTAGTTAGTTTGTGTCTCAGATATGAATCCATATACAGGCATGGACCAGAAACGTATAATTTTAGGCAATGTTGCGTTCAGGAGCTTAAATAAACACCAGGAATTCAGAAGCTCTGTGCAGCTGACCCATAGTGACATGCTTTTTGTATTTCCTGTGCTTTATAATAATAATAAAAACACTTTAGAGGAACACATCACATTGATGTTCTCCAGGTTAATTCTGCAAAGTTTAGTTGAAGTCATCTTAGCAGGACTCTGATCTGCACGTCTTCTCGTGAGTCCTCTGCTGGCTCATGAACACATTGGAGCTTGTTGTGCAAAACGCAGATGAGAAAGAGGAACCTTTAGGAACGTGGGAACCTTTAGTTTGTGGTTTTTACCTTCAGGCTGTGACGACAGACGTGTCTGGTCACGATCAGACCCGTCTGAAACATGGGGGAGGGGTTATAATATCTGTGAGTCAAAGCTTCCTGAAGATCAGTCCTGAATTTCACCAGAATGATGCAAACATTTAGCATTTCTTTCAGTTTGTGTTTAGCAGAATGTTCTTTGCTCTTTTGGAGGCATCTCAGCTCAGGAAGCTTTGAGTGATTGAAGAGCTGACGGTCAGATCCAAAGACTGGACTGAAGATGTTGATGAAATCCTTCTAAAGCAGTGATTGATGAAACTTTTTAAAACCCTCCGTCTTCTTGTTGAAATGTTTTTCTTATGGAGTAAAAATCTTAGTTTCCTTCTGATGGAGCTGCCATAAAGTTGTAGCTGTGATGTTCTGCAGAAGCCGGTGTTGATCCTGGTTCTGTGGGTTCTCCTGGGTCTGCAGGGTTCCTGCTGGCTCTGGCTCTGTGTGCGTCTCTGACCGGGGGCTTCGTGCAGCGCTGCAGGCGGCTCGTCTGCGCCTCCTACCATCCGGAGCGAGAGCAGGTACACGTGCACACATCTGACGGACGTGAGCAGAGACGCATCAGCTGTTGGAGCTTCAGGTGTTTGTGTGTCTCTTCTCCTGACGGCTGTGTCTGTTTGCAAGAATCCAGTGTGTGTGTGTGTGTGTGCACGTGTGCGTGCGTGTGAGAAAATAAGCCTGATGAATGACGCTGGTGTAAATGTTTGCTGGCAGATGAAGAAACAGAACATTCTTGTGGGTTTTCATCACAAACCCTGGGCTGGGTTTGTTCAGAAACTTAATTTAGTTCTGGCTCAGTGGAGTCTGGGTTGGATGGCTGTGGTTCAGGAGGGAGAGCAGTCGTGCTTGTGGTTCAAATCCCAGGTCAGAAGTTCCGTCATTGATTTCCTGTGGTGGTTTTAGTGAGGTTGCACAGGCTAACATCTGACCTGTGAAAATGTGTTTTCTGCAGCTTTGATGCCTCGTTTTCATGAGCAGACATTAAAGACCCACTCCCATGAAAATGCTGCTTTTAGCATATTCTTCTGCCATTTCTGTGATGAGGACATTTATGAAGAAAGCTAGGCTTAAAATAGCAGTTCCAAGTATATTCCTTTATTCAAATAGTTGTGAATCAGGAGCAGATGAAAAAATGCTGTTTGAAAAAGATGGAATTTGTGACGTAGAAAATACCACAAGAAATCAGTTTAACAGATGATGGAAGCAGGACTTTAAGGTAGTACAGATCTTTCTGCAGAAACATTACAGATTTGGGGGGAAATTCTTTTTTTCTCTTGTCCTGCAGTTTTCTAAAGACAAAGTCCTGCAGCAGGGTTTTTCTTCAGGTATGAAGCAGCTTCATGCTGTTGTTGACTCTACTCTGTGTGATGCTAAACTCTGCTCAGCCAGCCAGTGACACTCGCAGGTCTCAATCATCCGTTCCCAGATCCTGATCTTTTTCTAACTACGAAAACCCCGGTACAGTGTTGCTATGGCAACAGAAGTGATTGATAGGATTTACTAATGTTGGGGTATGCATTTAGGGACGGTCATGTTTCTGCAGTAATCCTCATTCAATCAGTGATCGTACCTGCAGTCTCACCCGGGTGGACTCACCTTTACAGGTGCAGCAGAACAAGCTGTCTCTTTTTGATCTCGTTTTCCTCTGGGAGGGATCAGGAAACGATCTGTTGGTTCAGATCTGTGCTGCCTGACTCCAGCTCCTGTCAGGGTTCTGTGGACCCCTCCCTAACCAGCACACATTTCTCAGGTGGTCAAACATGAAACCCACATGAGATTACCATGAAATGAAGAAAAGCACCCCGAGGACTCCCTTCTGTCCTCTTTCTTTCTATGCTGCAGACAGACCTCTGCTCCAGAGAACCCTGAAGGCAGGTGAGGGTGGGGCCTTCAGGGATTGGGAGACAAGCAGCTGCTGTAGGTGAAAGGTCACATTGAACCATGAGAATGATGACATGGAATGAGACGGGTCTGAACCTGCCCACACCCAGTGGTTAACCGGGGCGGAGCTTAGGCATCAGGCAGTCCAGTGGACTCACTGCTGAGCAGGTCTGCTGATAAATGCCCCGCCCACCCTTCACTCGGTTTGTTTGGTTTTCACACGCGCGTCTCTGGAGGGAACCTGTTTTCCCCGCTATCTTCATCCGCTCCATCATGGCGTCACTCTTTCAGCAGCTGATGGTCGGAGGACCTCAGAGCTGCAGGCGTGAAGTTGCAGTGGAGGTGGCGCCCAAACATGAAGGAATCTGAGGTTTTCCTCCGTGTATCAGGAGAGGATCCTCTTCCTCCACAAGAAGATCCTGGATCAGAGGAGAGCAGCCGGCTTGGCTCTGAGGAGGGCAGCGGTCCGGACCCGAGCTCACCGCGAGCGAGGATCAGGAGGAGGTGGTCTTCAGGCTCTGCTGATGCGGTACAAACGTACTTCCTGTTTGACTACTCAAACGCTTATGGGAATTTCTGTCCTTTTAGTTTATCAAACCCATTTTAAAGGGATGAAGAAGAGTTTGTGATGTGCTTGTACAGATGTTTGTGAACTCTTCAGTTTATCTGTTCGTGTTTATTGACCAGAAACTTTCTGTTGTTCTTTCAACTTAAAAGCTTTATTTAACATCTAGATTTTCATTCTAATGTAAAGATGTGTGGAGAAAATGTTTAAACAAACAGCTGATTAGACTGAACTGAAACACATCCTCCATGGATGATCAGCATCACCAGCAGAATGTTTGGATTCAAACCTGAAGCTGCTGGAGTTTGTTGGTTTCTGATAGTTCTG
This sequence comes from Adrianichthys oophorus, assembly GCA_036245035.1. Lineage (NCBI taxonomy): Eukaryota > Metazoa > Chordata > Actinopteri > Beloniformes > Adrianichthyidae > Adrianichthys > Adrianichthys oophorus. Next base: position 463,961 of record BSAI01000013.1, on the reverse strand, counting down.
GAGGATCTTCATCTTCTTTGTCACTTAGGTTACCTGGAGGAGCTTACCTGCTGCAGGTGTTCGACCTGTCATCCTCAGTCACTTGTTTGTCATGTGGTGAAAACGTACTGGCGAGGGAGCCTGACATGGTGACCTGCGGCACGCCAAAATGTTCAGGTAAAGCCCTGACGCCTCTCTGTGGGACCGCCAAAGAACCTCTCAACCATCAGAACCATCCAGAATTATGAACAACAGTCTATTTTAGGCAGGAGTGTGTCTGTGTGGGAGTCCATGTGTGTGTCTGTGAGTTTGAACAAAGGGAGTTTTTTGTTGACTCAGAAGAGTTTGGAGGACTGACAGTAACTGTAGTCAGAAGCCACTCCCCCTCAGCCTCCATCCTTCAGGAATTATGGCATTGTTTGCATTGTTCATGAATCATTAGATTTTTGAAATACTTTCAAAGAGTCAAAAATTTGTAACATTGTGATCCGACTGAGACAATCCAACGAGAACCATGAAGACATGAGGAAGGTTTCAGCTTCTTCCTAAAGTTCTGTCTCCATCCATCACAGAACCGGAACAGCGATGAAGATCCTCAGACATTTCTTTGTGCTGCTTTTCCATCAGTTTCATGGAGAGCTGCTCACGTTCCTGCTGCTGCTTCCACATGTTTCGCAGAGTTCTGTCTTGTTTCTGCAGGCATCTTCTGTCAGCCGTGTTTCCACAGTTTGGGAAGCGTGTGCTTTGTCTGCCAACGACCTCTGACCTTCCAGGAAGATGAAGAGGAGGAGCTGTGAGTGTTTGGCCTCCGAGGAGGACATGGAGACATTGGTCTGACTGTGTGACGGGTTGTTGTTTTTCTTTTTGCCTCTGAGAAGTTACACAACCCAAACACAAACACTCGTGTCTGAAACAGGAGGACAAGATGTCAGAAGAAATAAAGCTAGACAACAGAGACACAAACTACAACCAGACACAAATAATCCACACAACATCAATCACAACAAAGAGACATTGAGTTCTGATCCAAAGCCGTTTGACTCCTGAAGCTTCTTGTTTCAGAGACTCCAGTGATGAAGAACAGCTGTCCCTGAACTCAACACTCAGCTCTGAGACGAGGAGGAGGAAGGTCTCCATGGCAACATGCTGCTCCAAACCCAGAGGAGGCGAGGAAAACAAGTCAGAGCGCAGAGACAGCAGCATTGACTTCGGGTCAGAGCTTAGGTAGGACCAGTTCTGATGGTGTTGGGTTTTATCTGCTCATCTGGAAGCATCACAGAAATGTCTGTTTTCCCAGCCTGGCTGCTGTCAGTGAAGCAGACACGGACTACCAGGACTTATCCGGGTCTGACGACTTTGACAGTGATGATTCTTTTCATCTGGCTCTGTCTCCAGAAGCCTTCCTCCCCCAGAACCGGTCTCCTACTCCGCATCAGGATCATGAGAGTCCTGAAGCTTCCTCCTCATTAAAGTGATGAAACCCAAAGAGGTTCTGATTGTGTGTTTAGCATGGTGGAGTTCAGCCTGAAGATCTTTCTCTGAGAGCAGATCTGCGGGGTCAGAGGTCAGCAGCCATGAGGAGCTTTGAGGTCTGCAGTGAAGGTGTGAGAACATCTGTGCAGCTGAAGCTCAGCCATCAGAACCTAATGGCTGCTAAGACAGAATCTTCCACGGCAGTGTCTGTTATCGTCTGTATCGTTCACCTTTGTGAGGTTTTTTTCTTTTGAAGAAAACCTTCACGTTTCTGATTTTCTTCCACATATTCATCAATAACAGGATCACTGGCAAAAAACAAAGGTTAAGGTAACAGGGTTAGAGGCATGTTGTAGGACACATGTTCCATGAATAATAATTATTTGAAATGTTTTATATTAAAACAAATGTTCCCACAGTTACAGGTTTCAATAAAACAATACCAACAATCATTTGAATTTGAACTTTTATTTCAAAGACAGATTGGACATTCGGGAAAATGTTGCTTTTAGGGGTTACTCCAGACTAATTTGTTCATTAGTTTCTGCAGATTTTTCTAAAGTTAAACAAGTTAAAGTCCCATTAGCTGTCACGCTCCTGCGTGTGTGAACTATGTTCTGCATTTGATGCATCCTCTGGAGGAGCGGTGAGCTGCAGAAACAGCCGCGCTCAGGAACCATTCGGTGGTTTAACTTTCCTGACAGGCTGCACGGTGGCGCAGTGGTTAGCGCTCCTGCCTCACAGCAAGAAGGTTCCCGGTTCAAGTCCTGGCTGGGGGACCTTTCTGTGTGGAGTTTGCTTGTTCTCCCCGTGCATGCGTGGGTTTTCTCCGGGTACTCCGGCTTCCTCCCACCGTCCAAAAATTGGTTTCTCTAAATTGTCCGTAGGTGTGAATGTGAGTGTGCATGGGTGTGTGATTGTGGCCCCTGTGACAGACTGGCGACCAGTCCAGGGGTGTACCCTGCCTTCACCCATGAGTAGCCGGGAACTTTCCTGACTTTAACACTTCCTCTGGGTCCGTGCAGCCAAGAAGAAAGTTCAGCTGTGGCTGCCCCTGTTCAGAAATCTGCTGTGAATTAGCTTCATATGAATATACGTTCCTGTTATTTGTCTTCTTGGAAATGTAATTCTACACAAACACGAATTAGCAACTCATTCAGTCATTCAGCAACCCCAGAGGAACTTCCTGGAGACGCCCCTGAATGACACCAACGCGTATCACCGTCTGGTTTCAGCTGACAGGAAACAGCCAAACCTTTCAGGTTAAAGGCATTTTCTCCGGAAACAGCGTTTATTTTGATGTGTTGAATCGGGGGAGGGGGGTGCCGGGGACGGGGTCAGGAAATGACCATATATGGTCTCATCACGTCTTCTATTTTTTTTCTTTTACTTTGTTAATAAAATCACGGTCAGGTGAGTTGTCTCAGCTGCGCAGGTGTGTCTGCGCAGACACACCTGCGCAGACAGACCAGCGGCAGCTCTGAACTCCAGGCCCTGAAACCTCAGTTTGAACAAGAAGCTGATTCTGGAGAACTGGTCGGACGGGTCAGCCCCCTGTCTGTCAGGGCGGGGCTGATAAGAGCCAACGGCCGCGTGCGTGAACGCGCGTGCGGTGGGAGGACTCAGCAGGAAGCGCTTCGTCTCTCCGTGTCCCGGTGTCGGTGCTCTCCTTAGTGTTCCGTTGTTTTTTTTTTTTTTTTGCCTGGTTCTGCTCGGGGATCGAACCTGCACAGATGGCGACAGAGGTAAGCGGCCAGACGCGATCGTGGCTTGACCGCGGGGCGGATGCGCGTGCGCGCCTCCCTGACTCCACCGTCAGAGTTGTTGCACGAAAAGAAAAACTTTTCAAAGTGATTGTGATCCGAACTGCGGCCGTCTGGTTCCGACAGAAACCGGGCCTTCGGTGATCCTCACATTCCAGGTCTGTTTACAGCAGAAACGGAACCACAAAGACTCAGCCTCTGCGGCCCGGTTCTGTGAGCTGTTTGAAGGAAACGTCGAGGAACCTCCCAGGAGAATTCCTCTGAGTGAAAGCCGCCACGAACCGAAGCAGAACCGCGCGCGGGTCCGGTCCGGTCCGGTGCTTACGCAGACTCTGGACAAGAAATGACATGAAGATCAGGATCCAGAAGCTCCGGGTGGATTTTTCTGGATCCAGGTTCTGCAGAAACATGGTCTCATTTGAAAGCTCAGACTTGGAGTTTGTGAAAGCTCCGACAGGAGTGTTCCTCCTCACCTGTGCTCACCTCTCGGGAAGCCCCACCCATTTTCCCTGTGGTTTTCCCCGTGGTTTTCCTGCATTTGTCCCAGAATAAACGCCGTTAATGGAAGGAGTCGGTATCAAAATATGGTTCGATCATGTCAGTCATGGTGATAAACGATTTCTTTTCTTTGTTTATTTGAGCCAAAATAAAAGCTTGAAAGGATCCGAATGTTTTTACATCCTGTTAATGAGAGGTTTTTCAAAAATAAAAGCAAACTTAAAACTGCTAAAAGCTCAGGTCTAGCCAACTGATGTTGTGACTTTATTAACACTTCAGTTACAAACTGCACAAATGAACAGGTCGCCATGGAAACAAGGACTCAGATGAGAGATCATCTCAATCAAACCTTCAACCAGCATCCATGAGGTTAACGTCATGCCTTTTCTAGATGGTGACTCACTTAATGAAAATAAAAATGCATGAGGTCTTGAAGGTTTCTGCTGATCCACAGCTGGACTCGAACCTTACAGCCACTCATCCACAGCTCCTTCAGACTGGAGGTCAAACCGTGACGTTCAAGCTTCATTTCAGGAAGGAAAAGGTTTCACATAAATCTTTTAAAGAAGCCTATAGGTCAGCAAGATGCTGGTTTCTCTCTGAGTTTTCAAACTCATTTGACCTACTAGAACACAGAGTTTTGCTTTAACAGCAAGAACGTTCTCCAGACCGGGACCAGATCACACACACACTTTGGACTCCAGCCGGACTCCAGCCCTGACCAGAACACAAAAACGTTTGAAAGAAGAAAAGCACCTGACGCTCCTGCGGCTGCTCCTTTACCCAGCATGCATTTCCAAACTTCTTCAGATCCATGCTTGGAACACATGGAGCTCAGAGCATCTCCTCCCTGTGGTTCTCCTCCTCCCTGAGACCTCAAAGGTCCATTGTTTGGTTTGACACCTGCACGACCAGGAGGACCATCAGAAGATCCCAGACCAGGACCAAACCTGCCAGAGGAGATCTTCTCAAAGTCTGAACCTACTTTTGCTTCCATTCTACTGGCCTTACACAAAAGGATTGTCTTGGAATTCCTTTTTAATCCCATAATCTCATCTGAAGATCATCTCTGTTGACAAACGGAGTCACATAAGGCTGAAATGTGATGAGCGTTTCAGCCTACAGATGAGATCTTCTGCGTTAGAGCTTCCTGTCATTCCTTCATTTTCAAAATCACTCAAACAAATTCAAAGCACAAAAGTTTTATGGTGGGTGTGACGGCAGAACCAAGAAAACAACATTTTAGATCCAGATCATCTGGGAACCGGAGGAGGAACGTGCTCTCTGTGACGTGAGGCAGATTTGTGCGGCCGCCGCCGTCCTTAACGACCAGAGACGGCGGCCTGATCCCATCCAGCTGTTTAACAGTTCCTGCATCAGCCCGAGGCAACAAAAATCCCAGTGAGGAGCCGCCCCCGGTCACTGCCCCCGCCGGCCTCTACAGACCCGGGTTTGCATGTCCTGCTGGATGTGTGTTTGGGGGGGGGGCGTGAGACTTTGTGGCCTGAAACCTGTCCAAACAAGCAAACCACGCTGTTGTTTTACGGTCTTATTCCAGGCCTGCTGCTGTCAAAGGGCAGCAGACACATCAGTCATAAACCTTCTGTATAAAATACCTGCGCTGGCCTCTGGCTCACAGAGACACCAGAAAGAGGCGTGTTCAACCTGAGTTCCTGCAGGGACTTCCTGTTTCTGGAAATCTGCCCCGCCTTCCTCCGTTTCCTGGTTGGAGAAAAAGCCCCAGCTCCGACTGCAGACCATGAGCTATAAAGATGTTTGAAATTCCTGAGATTCCAGCTCTACAGCGAAGTCTGGGATTCCTGAACGCCAGCTGTCTGTCTCTGCATTTCAAACATTCCTGTCAACCTCGGAGTTCACCGTCAACATCAGTCTCATCAGAAATTGCACCTCAGCGTCTGTTTTTAAACACAGATGAAAGAAGTGAAAGTCTGTGGCCATCATGGAGAAGTGGTTCTTTTAGAACCTGAGCGGGCCTCCCGTCTGTGTGAGACTGTGGTTCCATGAGAGCAGCACAGCGTCATGAGAACACAGTCTGGACTCCTGATGCTGCTCTGCAGAACCTTCTGCGTGGCTGAGGAATGTTCCACAGCTCACGGGGGTTCTGGTTCTGCTCACAATGACCCAGAGGCGCTTTAGACTCCAGCCTGTGTACAGGAGCAAACACAACACAATCTCTATGCATCCACCCAGTGTTTGGGTTTTAAACCAACACCTTGGGGCTCCGCTCCCTTCCTTCCCTGCTGTTGACCTCTGGCTGATCCTCTTTATGTCATCTTTTGCTTTATTAGAACCACTGAGGAGTTTTTCTGGTGCCATCAGAGGATTATGATGTGAAGAACATCTGGATTTTATGTTACTGATGATGCAGCTCTTTTGCAGTCAGAGACTCATCTGCTCTACAACAGACGCACTCCTAAAATTCAGCCTCCAGGCCTGAAGCTAAAGTTAATCCACCATATCGTGCCTTTTACGCCTGATGCTAACACACGTTCAAGTAGAGTCTATGTAAACACATTTCTGTCTTCAAAAGTTTGTGTCGCTGCGCAATCTTTAGGCTCTATGAATAAAAGGAAAGTTAAACCAGTTGAACTTTGACCAATCAGAGACTAGGATTTGGTACTGCCGTATGGATGGCGTCTCTGTTCATTCATGAAAGTACCAACCGTTTGAAAAGTCATTATGGAGGAGAAATGAATCATTCTGGTTTGTGTCGGGACAGAATTCTGACACCAAGTCTTTCGTAAATTAGAATAGAGCTGTGGAAGAGTCTGTAGCATGGTTCACCAGATTTCCACCGCTAGCATCGGTTACTGACAGTCCAGCATGAACACCATGTGCTAAAGGGTTGCGTTCAAGGACGTTGTAGTTAACGCATTCTTGAACGTGCACAAATGCCCGGTGTGGACGAGCATCCCATCTTCTTTGTGGGATGGTTCCATGTCTGGAATGAAGCTTACCAAACTTTGCCTGGAAGAACCCTGCGGTTCCAGCAGCTGCTCCTTATTAGCAAGAACGTGTGTATTTGTTACAAAGGGAATTATTTTCCTCAGAACGCTCAGCTCTTTGTCTGCTGTGATCAAACCCGCAGTCTCAAATCAGGGTTTAATAACTCACTGCTTTTCCAAAGCCACCACTTCTGCTGTGTTTTATATTTCATGGTTATTCCTGGACAAACATCCTGCAGAGGATTGTCACGTTTGATCCTAACGTTCCATGCTTTCCGTGTTTTTCTGTTCCAGCTGTCGGATCTGGAGAAAGCTATCGACTCTGTGGTCACAGAGTTCCACAGCGCTGCGGACGGTGGGCCTACCATGAACTCCTCTCAGTTTAAGAGCATGATCTCCAAGCAAATGCCTTTGCTGGCCAAGGTACCGCTGACATCAGCACTGCTCGTCCAATCACTTTTCCCCACCATTTGAAGCTCCTCAGCTGTTTGTGTTCAGAGAACTTCAGGTCAGATTTAATCTACAAGCACTGGTTCCCCCATGAATGAAGGAAAACTCACGGTTGTCCCTGACATAACACCTTCAAACCTGGTCTAGACACTCCTGTCCCGTCCCGCTCCCAGACCAAAATTTGAAGAATAATCCTGTCCCGTTTTACTCACGGTAATCTGACGCCCACTCCTGTCCTGCCCCCTTATATTTTTGTCATTATGTAAAACATTCTATGTAATCGTCATTTTAATGTGACGTTTTGGGGTTTTAATTTGTAAGGTAAATTACATTGTAATGTTTAATTTCAAGCTGCATATGACGTTGCATCACCATCGCTCTCATAATTTTTTTTTATTCCGTCTTTCATACCAGCTTTCTGAATTTATCAGAAGAGTCTTTCATCTTTACTCTTCTCTGGATGTCATTGAACTCGCCATGGTTGTGATTCTCTTCATTGCTGCCTTCAATATATGATTGCTGCTCTTTAACAGGAAACCGTGACTAGGAACACTGATGGCTTCTGGGTAATGTTATATTTTCAAATGAGTGACATTGTAGGCATATTATTAGAAAACTACAAAGTTGCTCAGCCTTTAAGTCCTTGTTCTCATTGATTGTAGTGATGGGAATTCTGGTTCTTCTTAGAGATCCGGCTCTTTGGGATCGGCTCACTGAGAAGAGCCGGCTCTTTTGGCTTCCAAACAGATCTTTAGGTTTCTTTGTTGCTTTATTTAATTAGTTATCAACAACTATATAAAATGATGCACAAAATGAATAACTAATGTAAAAAAAAGTGTTTTTATTCATATAAGTGTATAATATACATGTTCTGTTGTTTACTCCTTCCAGATAAAATGTACAAAATAAATGATAAACAAAAACAAGTATTTACAATTCCACTTTTAACTATACACAGTTTTAGTTTTTTCTTTTTAAACAAATTTGAAGCAAAACAACAGAAAACACTGAAACCACAACACAAAATAATTAAAATGTGCAAAACCAGAAAGACAGTAAAGGTTTGCATTTAGAATTCCAGTGTTGAAGAAGGTTCTGTCAGTTCTCAGGTGTGTGTACAGGTTGGTTGTGGAGCCTGTTTTAGATGAAATGATTTTCCTGCAGACTCTACGCTCTTCCTTTGTGTTATCAATTCAATGAAATGTTTCTTGATTTGGATTCTTTTCCTGCTGTCACTCATTTTCTTTACGTTTCGGTGCTGTAGTTTGTTGTTGTTGCACCTTGATCATACTCGTTCATAATCCACCACCCGGCGCGCGCCTCCGCTCAGCGCGAGATTATTGACCTCTTTCGCTTGCCATAGCGCAAACACTAACCCGCTCGGGCAAACCGTAGCGAAAGCACGTCTGTGTTGATCTATCACGTCTGGCTTGAAGAGTAAAAAGCAAGAGGAGGAACTCTTACGGAGCCGCTGTTGTCGTTCACTCTGAAGAGAAACCCGGAAAACCATTTCATTCGCGACTGAATTGGTTGGCTCCCATCCTGGTCACGTGATCAATGGCAGAGATGACTCCCATCCCGCGGGAATCCTGAAAGAGTGTCATCCTCTAGACCAGAGCAGAACTCCTGCAGGGAGATTCACAGTAATCTTCTGATTGTTTTTGTTTGACTCCAACATTTGTGGAACAAATTCAGAATTAATTTGTAATGTAATCATTCTTTTGAGCAATAGTTCACTAGAATTCAGATTTTCATTGGTGTATTTGTAGTAAACTTGACTTTGGTTGGTTTCTTGTTATTTCAGTGGCCTTTGTGGGGTTTTCTATCATCTTTGAAAGAAGGTTTGCTTTGTTTTTTTAAGAGTTTTTTTTCTTCATTTAAAAAAAAATGTTTTTATGGTTAAAAGAAACTTTAACAAAAATCTGAGAAAATATAGAGTGTCAAAGAAAAAGGTCAACAAACATGGAAACGTTTATTTAAGACTCGCTGATTATTGAACAAAGTAGATTGATCTTCATCAGATGTCATTACAGGAACAATATTTACCTCGTGACTTATTTACAATGTTCTTTACAATTTATTTTCTTGTTAACCAGGTAAAACCAACAGATATTTATGTAGAAGTTTTTATTTTCCTCAATCTTGTTTGATGGAAATGAAGTGACGCTGTTGCCAGCAGGAGTGCTGCAGTCCACAAAGGTTCAGATCAAACCACTGACGTTTGTGAGACTCGGAGCTAGTGAGTCACCCCTAAAAATGGTTTGTTCCATCTCCAACCAAATGAAGTCACTTTAGTCACTTTTCTTTTCTTTTCTTTGATAATACAAACGCTGCCTTGTTGGAGCCAGACATCGTCAGTAAGAAGTGATTGGTCCAAGTTGGTCTGAGTTCACGTTTCTATGACAACCACTGAGGTCTGAGTCTGTTGGAAGGCCACACCCCTTCCACTTGAATGCAGGCTACACCAAAACTGTCCAACGTTTTGGACGTGGGGGCCAGCAGGCTCCACCTCCTTTTATCAAGGCATCTGATTGGTCAGTTTAAACTTGAATAACTTAAAATACAGAAAAAAATCATGGAAAAAATGAGGATTATCAAGAAAATGAAAACAAACTGATCAAAGCAAGAATGTTTATTCTGACCAATAGAACGACTGAGTTACAGCTGTTTATTTCTCTGTTGAAGTTTATGGGATTCTGGCTTCTTGGAGCCAGCAGGAACTTCCTGTTTGGAACGCCAGGAGGGGAAGTCACTCAGTCCAGTTTACTATATACAGTCAATGCTTCTGAACACTTATGTTTCCTGTTGGCAGACGGTGGAGAGCGAGGATGGCATGGCGAAGGTCATGCAGACGATGGGCGTCCAGAGCGACCAGAACATCTCCTTCGAGAACTTCTGGCAACTCTTCAACAATCAGGCCGTCGATCTCTTCAAGAGCATGTACAAGGAAAAGACCGGCAACTGTAACTGCCTGCTGCAGTGACCGGCCTCGCCTCGCGCCCCATCCTGGACGCAAAACCGGTCCTGGTCACCGGGAGGTGCTACAGCTACATTTAGGAAGCAAATCAGAAATGTTTTTATTTCCAGACATAAATGCTGTTTTTAGCTGGAAGGAGGAGGGCTCAAAGATGACTTTAAAGAAAAACAACAATCTAATCAGTTCAGTCAGAAAGGTCAAACAGGATTGATTGATTCATCAAATGATTTGGATTTACCTTAATTACCAAAACAACTCAAAAACCAATAGTTCAAAATGAAAATGTCAAATAAGTGGAAAGATGTATTTTAAGGCAAATTAAAAAGGTTTAAAGCGTAAATCAAATTTTTATATATAAAATAATTTTTATCATTAAGGACAAGAATATAATGAAGTTTAGCATGACAGTGGGCAATCTTTTAGTCTGAGACCATTTAAAATCATGTTTCAGAAGAACAAAGATGACATAAGTTTAAGAACAAACTTCATTTTCATTAGAACTGTTATAAATGCTTACAATCACGTCTTCACTTTAAAATAAGTTTGATAAAATCCTCAAACGTTCTGTTAAACTTTAAGATGCTAAACTAAAAACGGAGCATCTGCTGACAGCAGAACCCTTCAGTCATCCGAGCAGCTCGCCAACCAATCGTTTGCCTTCTGTACTCGCTGTGAAGGTTGTTGATGTGTTTGTGTGAATAAAGTTTCTGCTTTTGAACTGAGGTGTGGGGTCTGGAATGTTTCATGGAGCTCCATTTCAAGAGTGTTCTCCTGGGACCACCAGAACATTTGGATCCTTCAAAGCGCTGAAGGTTCAATAACTGTTTGCAGCTTTTGAACAAGTTGGAAATGAAAATGCCGTTCTCAACAGTGAGGTTTGCCAAAACAAAAAAAGATCTTGTAACTTTATCTTTTTTCTTTGGAGCGCCTCCTGCAGGGCAGGTTGGGGACGTGGAATCTTTGAACAGCTGGACCTGTGCATCCATCGTTTAAGCAAAGATCAGTTCTTTTTAGGCTACCCTTCAAAGGTTTGGGGTCACCCTGACAGTTTTGTGTTTTCCATGAAAAGTCACACTTTTCTTTATCAAAAGAGTTGTACAATGAATAGAAAATATAGTCCAGACATTGACATGGTCAGAGAGAATATTTATTTGAAATAATTTTTTCCTTCAAACTTTGCTTTGATCAAAGAATCCTCCGTTTGCAGCCGTTCCAGCGCTGCAGACCTTTAGCATGCTAGTTATTTTGATGAGGTCATCTGGAGAAATTTGACCCCACTCTTCTAGAAGCACCTTCCACAGATGCCTTTAGAGGATTTTTCAATCTTTCTGTGGGTTCTTTTTGCACAATAGTAGAACATTTTACCTGGGGGGCTCAAACATTCAATCCCCACTGTATATATATATATATATATTTTTTCAAGAAAATTTGTTTATCCAAAAAATGTACAGGGGTCAGAAAAACATCTTTTTGGTCTTCTGCTCTCTTCCATTTCCCTTGTATAAGAACTTGTGCAAAATCTTTTATTTTGTTGTTTTATGGAAATAAAAAGAAATTGAAAAATTGAAAAAATGTGGGGCTGCATGGTGGCGCAGTGGTTAGCGCTCCTGCCTCACAGCAAGAAGGATCCCGGTTCAAGTCCTGGCTGGGGGACCTTTCTGTGTGGAGTTTGCATGTTCTCCCCGTGCATGCGTAGGTTTTCTCCAGGGACTCCGGCTTCCTCCCACCGTCCAAAAACATGCTTCATAGGTTAATTGGTTACTCCAAATTGTCCCTAGGTGTGAATGTGAGTGTGCATGGGTGTGTGATTGTGGCCCCTGCGACAGACTGGCGACCAGTCCAGGGGTGTCCCCTGCCTTCGCCCATGAGTAGCCGGGTTAGGCTCCGGCAACCCCGTGACCCCGAAAGGGATAAAGCGGATTGGAAAATGAATGAATAAAGCTCTGCAGATCATGTCAAACTTTTTTATTCTCAAACTTTATTAAATTTCTGCTTTTGGCATCAACATTTATTTCTTTAAAAAAATGTGTTAAAATTAGGCATTTTGGGATAAAACTGCTGGATTTTCTCAAACCACTGAGAATGAAGAAAAGGGACGGACCTCCAGCTGCTCCAACTATCTGAGCTCTCTGAGTCTGGTTTCAGTCAAACTGTGGTTTTAGAGGGGTCCCTACAGGACGTTCATGGAACTGCTCTTTATGACCCTCCTACATCAATTCTTGCTCTTAAAGTGGAAGATAATTGAAACAAACCTAAAGATTTTAGCTTAAAATATGAAATGACCCACTTCTATTCATGCCACGGACAGACAACAGAGAGAATATTTTCCGAAAAAGAAATATTTTGTTGACTAATCAAAAGATCTTGTTTACTTGACAGAATTAACTATCTTTCAGGAATTCCTTCAACCTCATTTACTATTATTTGAAAACAAACTGACTAAAATGTGACAAAAACGAGCAGATCTGCGCCACGTCTTCCTGACGTTAAACCGTCCCACAGGCGTCTTCCTGCTGGCAGACAGGAGGGAGCGCTGTGTCCTCCTCCCGGCGGAAAACCTGCCCATCAGGCTGCACCCTCCACTTCAGCCTCACTTCCTCCATCACTCCTTCATCCTCCATCCTCTTCTTCAGCTGAAACATATGATCATGTATGGATGAAGACGATGAAGCTGCAGGAGCTCATCTAGACCACCAGAGGGCAGAAGAGTTGAGTCAAACTGCTCAACTCTGACTGTAATAACATGGGAAACTTCTCAGTTTTGAATGGATGTGCTTTATATTTGTATCTGAAGTTTACAGTTTTGTTAAAAACATATTTTAAAAAACTCCTTTCTAACATGTTTCTTCTTCACAGACATGTTTTTCTGCAAACCTGACCTGCTGCAACACAGAGTTCTGCACGGCGGGATCGCCAAGGTCCGCTGATGCTGAACTCATCCGAACTTTCACCGTCCGCGTCGTCATTGGTCTGATGCCTGCGGGCAAACAGAAGAACCGGGTCAGACCTGCAGCACCAGGTCCTGATGAAAACCTGAGACTCACCTGTGTGGCAGAGGAAGGTGTGGTTCTCTGTGCAGGGGCGCCAGAACCAGGTGGATGAAGACGAGTCCATCATGACGCAGTCGTCTCTACCCTTAGACTGCACCAGGTCAAACTGCCTGTAGGTGGCGCTGCTGCTATCGGACCACACCCACAACGATCTGTGCAGACCAATCCAGGCAGACGTGGATGACGTAGAAGTAGAGTAGCTGCTTCCCATCAACAGAGATCCAAATATGTTTCCCAGGCTCGTCTGGGGAGGTTTTGGCAGCTGTGCAGAAACCTGAGCATTCTCCGCCAGGCTCCTGATGCTGCTCAGGTCCGTGTGCTGCGACCTGCAGTGAGCCTGGGCATCGAACCAGTTCTTCTTCTGGTCCACCAGGATGTGTTGGCCTGTTTCAGCTGAAGGAACACAAAATCAGGCTGCATCTGCGTTCCTCAGAGACAAAGAGAACACACACTGGAATCCTGCGACGGTTCGCCTGGACCTCCACTTATCTAGAACCACACAGAGCTGGAATTGGAGCAGCTGGAGACCCGCCTATCTGGAGGCTCTCCTACATTTCAGACACAGACTTCCCTGAAACTCGCTGCTGTTTGCTCGTCAGGGTTCAGAGACAGATATGTTCATGTCTGACCCGTCTTTTCTGCATGGGGGGCGACTCACCGCTGAAGCAGACAAACGTGTTCAGGGTGCTGCAGTCTTTAGCGAACCACGCTCCGGCTTTACTGATGCTCACACACGACCCGCTCCCGGGCTCGCTAGCGTCCCAGTTTTTTAACCAGGTGCTGGGGTTGCTATCCTGCTCCTCGTCCTGGGACCATCTCCAGGTCCCGTTGAAGAGCCCGATCCAGAACTGGGAGTTTCCTGCTGCCTGCCGGGCCTCAGTGTTGTTGTTGATGTTCTGGATGGTGGCGAGGTCATTGAAGTTCTCTCTGCAGTATGTCTGGGCTTCGGTCCAGGTTTTCTGCAGGCCCACATAACGGAAACGCCTGACAAGGAGATCAGGCTGAAGGTCACAGACCTGCAGGCATCCTGAGAGAGATGGAGGAGACGAAGCTGAACCCTGACCGCAGGAAGAAGGTCTCAGGTGGATCAGGACCTCAACTTACCTGAGACCAGCAGCAGGACGCTCAGTCTGGATCCGGCCATGACGGAGAGCTGAGGACGCCTCAACCTGAGTTGTAGCAAAGACAACGATGAAACCGAAGCAAACATCCTCACAGTAGACGGAGGGTTTTCTATGTCAGACTCAGATGTAGGAGTTCCACCATCAAATCTGTGCTCCTGGAACTCCTACAGCCTCTGGAGTCCTGCATGTGGACAACAGGAGGAGCGTGGAGGAGGTTGGTGTGCTGAGGAGAAGGAATGAGGAGTCAGAACAAGAGGAGGATTCCTCCTCACACATTCAACTGCAATCAATCCTCGCTGCTTTAATGTGAGACTGATGTGACAGATCTCAACCCTAAGCTGTCCTTTTGGAGGTGGGGGGTCCTGAGTCCTCACAGGACTCAATGGACAAAGAGCTGCTTTAGATTTTCAACCCAGAAATGGGTTCTGCTAGTTGGTGGTTAAAGGTTCTTCACTCGACATGAGGAAAATAGTTCCTTTTTATTGTTTCAGTTGAAAAAACATCCTAAACTCTTCTTCTCCTGAACTCTTCTTCTCCTAAACTCTTCTTCTCCTGAACTCGTCTTCTCCTGAACTCCTCTTCTCCT
>BSAI01000013.1:389262-434916 GCA_036245035.1 Adrianichthys oophorus | reverse complement strand
CTCTGGTGGCGTCTCCATGCTGCTCTTTCACTCCACAGCCCCCCAGAGCGGAAATCTCATCACCTCCTCCTGTGCTCCCCCCTGCTCACCCCCCATCACCCATGCCGTCACCCCTGTCAGCGACCCCGACCCCCCCTTACAACAGCAGTCGTCAGGGTTTTCTTCTGGGGGGCTTGCCGCATCCGAGCTGACGGCTCCATCGCTTCCAAGCCCCCCCCCGTCAATGCTGGCTAACGGAGCACTGACGGAGCCGCTCAGGAGCCCCCCACCTGACCCTCAGATCTCACTCAAAGACCAGAACCCCCCACACACACTTCAGAGGAGCAGTCTCAGAGACCGCCCCTCCTCCCAGAAAGAGCTGAGTCCAGGTCCTGGGTCTACTTTGGGCTCGCGACAGGAAATCCAGGCGAGTCCTTCTGGTCCACGTGAGTCCGAAAGACCCTGTAGTGGAGGGGGCGGCAGCTCATCTGCAGCAGAACCTTCAGAACCGGATCATCCCGCCCCAACCTTCTCTGTGGAACCTGAACCTCCGGATAAACCCGTGTCTCCTCCAACCACAGAGGAATCCACCTCCATCCTGTGTGGAGGTCAGGTTCCTGACAGGGTGTCTGTCAGGAGCCTGCGGGCGGGAACACATGAGGGAGGATCTCCACTGTGCTCCGCCCCTGAACACCGGGGCTCCAGGCTGCTGCACCCCCAAGTGTGTCTGTTCAGACTTCCTGTGTGCTGGCCTGGACAGGGACGCCCTCTTCCTCGGTTCCGGTTGATCCTCGGAGACGCTGAAGACGAGATCTACATGCAGGAGATCTCTCAGGTGGAGATGGAGAAGGATTTCTGCAGGTTTGTAAGCCTGAAGTCGTTAAACCGACAACTTATTCTGGTTTCAGAACCCTGCTGGCGACCCGTCAAACCAACCGCTGGACTTCACCGGCAGCTCTTTAACCGATGACAGCTCTCTGTACAACCAGAACCTGGACTCCATCAAAGACTTCACAGAGCCTCTGTCACTGGAAATTCTCTCCTGCTCCACGTGTGGCGCCTCCGATGCCTCTAAGATCTGCATCTCCTGCGGTCGAGGATACCACCAAGACTGCCATGTTCCTCCCGTCGGGCCGGACATCTGGTAGAGTCTTCACGTCTGACTTGTAATCAAAGCTGTCCCCGCAGGAGCGTTTGTCTCCTCCCTGAGGGGCGGGTCAAACTGATGCTGGACCTTGCACCTCTCAGAACTTTGTTTCGTTTGGCTGATCCTGCTGCGTATTCCCAGCGGATTCGTGGTTCAGATTCAGTTCAGACTTTTGGAAGTGGAAGTTTCTAAATGCGAGCATGCGTGTGACTATCACTGCTCCCACTGGGTAGAAATGATGGAGATGGTGCATAGGGAGTGGTTTGGTTCAGTTGCACTTTTCATGTCGTTAAATGGATTTATAAAAAACTTTGGCCTTTTTAAAATAAAAACCAGAACTCTGCAGCCAAAAAAATCCTTCCAGATTTTTTCTAAAGGAGACCTGAACAGAGCGCCCTCTAGTGATGTGGAGGACTTTGTAAAGAGGCCTGAAGGGTTTTCCCGCTTCAGGAACTGCTGATCCAGATTCAGAACTGGTTCCTTTTGAAGAAACAGAACTGCTAAAAAGTTTACGTCATGAATCCGGCTTTTAAATATTTTACCCAGAATGCTTAGAGAAAGCGGTTCCTGTTGGGCTTTTCTGCCTGAACCAAAACCTTGATGTGTTGCTTTACTGTTGCTTTGTGTCCTGCAGGTCGGAGTGGATCTGCTCACTGTGTCAGGACCTGTCGGACCCCACAGACCCATTCAGCTCAGACCGACCCGACTGTCCTCAGACGTCAGGACTCAGCCTGCTGGACCAGAGGGTCAGAGCTGCTCCAGGAGCAAACCACCTTCAGTGTGTTTTATTGGTGATCTTGTGAATCAGCTAGAACCTGTTGTCTTTCAGAAGTGTGAGACTCTGGTGCTGCACCTGCTGGTGGAGAGCTGCGGTCGCCTGTCTGAGGTCGGTCACGCCACACCCTCTGATCTGCCGTCACCCCTTGTTTACATCAAAACTTGAAAGAGAGGAATCAGAGCTTTCCTCTGACCTCTGACCTTCCATCCACATCTGTGTGCAAGAACCATCAAGACCACAGCGCCCCCATGCGGCTTGGTTGGGTTTTGTTAATTACTGGTCCTTGAAATGTCCTGACTGAAAGCAAGTTAACTGGGTCAGGTGACTTGCAGTCAGGCAGGATGGTGAAAGAGCTGGGGGGGGCAGATGAGGACCAGGGTCTGCTGTGACCCGTCTTTGATCATTGTCCTCTTTTTTTCCAGTCTGGTTTTCTGTCTGACCTGACGCAAATCTCGGAGCGCCTGACGTGTCGGCGCCCTCCTGGTTTTCAAAGGGCAGAAGATTTGGTCTCTGAGCTGTGGACTTTGATGGAGGAGTCTTCACAGGTACCACACAGGTCCTCCTGCTGTTTGGGCCAAGCTTCTGTTCATCTCATCTGATTTTCTGTCAGGTTGTTGAAGGACTTTTATTTTTTAAAACCATTAGTGACATTGAACTTCCTCTGTTTCCAGAACGACGCCTTAAATGACCTCAAAGACAGTTTCCAAAGAAAGATGAAGGAAACGTTTGGATCGGAACTTCCTCCTTTGCTCCCAAGAGCTTTAAACACAAACACGCCACCTGGTGGCAGAAGCAGTTTACTGAAATACGATGCTTCAGGTCCTAAAGAAGTTGACGTTGAGATGCCAAAGGTCAGAAGGGAAGCAGAGCTGATGGCAAGGAGGTCCAAACTGGAGGTTCTGAGGGGGAGGCTGAGGGACTTCCTGGACATGAAACAGCTTCCTCCAGGAAAGAGGATGAAGGCTGACTAGATGAGTGGGAGTGGGGGGGTTATTGTACTTCGCTTTCCCATCATTAAATATTCTACTCTATGACTCCTGATTCAATCCGATCAGATAAATCCAGCTTTTCTTTCTGCTTCGGATCACTTTTCATCATCAACACAAATCGATGCTTTTTATTGGAGAACATCTGCTGGAACTTCAGAGAGCCAAACCCCCCCACCCAGGATCTGCACTTTGATCCACTCACCAGTGGAATCAGTCTCAAGGCAGCAGCTCTGAGAGATGCACTCTGGGAAATGAAGTGAAACTTGTGTTTCATTGTCCTGCTGGATCAGGACCTGTGAACGTCTCTGATCACCTTCAGAGGTTTCTTTGGAGCCAAAACTCACAGACTAATGAATCTGTGGATGGATGATTTCATGATAAAAATTCTTCAGAGGATTTCAAGAAAAAACTTTTTTAGTTCAAAAGTTACAGCAACAAACGTTACAATTCAAACACTTCAAATGATCACAGTTCAGAGACATAGGCTACAGAAAAACCAAAATGTTTGTTACTTGCTAAGTTTGGGAAGAGAGCCTTCTTCATTTATTGTATATATTTAAATGTTAATAAGAGGTTTGTCTCTGTTTTGTTGAAGAGAAAATACAAAGTGACAGAATGAAAATGTTTTGTTGCAGAGAGTTTGTGTTCAGGAATCAAAATTATTTCATAATAAAGCTTCTCTGTGAGATCTAAACGTGGAGCAATGTTTACACCGCCCTCAGCAACACTCTGAGGGTGGTGTGAACATTGCTTCAGTCTTCATCAAACATAATGTTCCTCAGAGCTCACACACAGGTCCCATCTGGTTCTAATAAGGTGTTCCAATGGAAAAAAAGACCAATCAGGAGCTTTTTAGCTCTGCATAAAGCTTTGCTGGAGTTTCACTGAGGAAACAAGTATTTTTCATCTTTATTATTCAGGAAATTTGGGGACTTTCCTGTTGTGAATCAGTTTCTCTTGATCTGAGTCACTTCCTTTTTGCTTGATCCATTTGGTCCAAACTCGGTTCTGCTGTTTTAAAGCAGTCTCAGGAGCTGACTAACGAGGCTGGAGCTCTTCTTTAGTGATGGAAACGAGATGTGAGGAATCCACGTTTGGAATGTGTGTTTTTCCTATGAAAATCTCTCCTGATCTGGGACTTGCTACCAAATGTTTCAGTTTTCATTTATGATTAAATAAATATTGATTCATTTCTAAAATAACCAATTAAAATGTAATTGATTTGGTTTTGAGAAGAGGTTGTTTTTTTTTTTAAATAAAGTAAAACGTATGGCATAAAAAAACAGAAAAAAAGGACTTTGCGGTTAAGGAAAACTATTCCATGTTTTTAATGCATCAGTGTCACATCTTTTATGTTTTTGAGTCATTTGTGTATTTATACCTAGCCCCGGCCACACCTTGACTGAAAGCATCTATAAGGTGAGTTTAGTGTGAAAAACGAATTCAAGCAAAACAAAAAGTCAGTAATTTATTACAAATGTTCTGAAGTCTTTTTTGAGATTAGTCAGAATTTTCTCTTCATGAGGAGATACAAAAGATTTTTAAGCTTTTTAAATCTGTTCATCTTATAAACCAAGTCACTTTCAATGGTTTCTGCAATAATTTAGCTTCATGTTGACAAATGTTTGTGTTTTATCTATAAATTAATGACAGAGTTCGTCACAGAAATGTCAAAGTTTGATGGTCCTTTCATGACCTGTTAACCCTCAAAATTCTGTACATCCAGAGAGATTTAAAAGGATAGACAGTGAAGTGCAGAAGGACAGGTTGATTGAAATAAAAAAAAATTACATTTTTATGTAAATAAAAAGTCTAAATCTGGGTCTGCAAAGACCATCCCATGATCTGGAGATGGATGGATGGATGAATGGATTAATCTTCAGAGACTTGAAACCACCAGAGGGCAGTGCAGCACCACTTCTCCTTCATTTCCAAGCTGGCAGTTTCTCTGTTTGAAACATAAAGGTATCTTCAGCAGTAAGCAGCTTTATTTAAAAGCCCTCTGATGTAATACAGCAAAAATTAAGGTGTCACTTAAATGAAATCAGTAGGAAGGGTGCACAAAATTCTGTTAGTTTTAAACATGATAAAGACATGAATTCTAAAGGTTTTTCTTAAGTTAAACTGAGGAAAAAATACTTCAAAATAACATACAGTGATTTCAGATTCATGGCTTCATTCCTGGAAAACATTTGGACACAAATCTGTCAAATTCAAAAGATTTATCTCATTGCCGTTTAAATAACATAACTCATCTAATCTGGTCCGTGAACGTAAATCAATACTTTCACTCTAATAAAGAATGAAAAATTATTTTAAGATATAATTTTTACCAACAATGATCCAGATCAAGTGAATCATTGTGTTCTGTTTTTGAGTTCATTTAACTCCAAAGTCCTTGACTTGGTTGACTTGTCTGGTGAAATCATTCTGTTCTGTATTTGGACACGGTAACATGAACCGCGCTGGGCTCCAGCTCACTGACGACTCTGACGATGTACAGATCTACTATGAGCGCTAAGCTAAAAACATAAAACCATGACATGAACCAAACGGCAAAACAATGAGCTCTAAGGACAAGGAAACTATTAAATACACCTAAATACATATCCTTTTTTCATTTTTAGTATATGATAAACCACAGAAAAGGTATCATACTGCTGGATGGGGGTGGTGAACATCCAGGCCTAGATGGTAAATGGTGTATACACTTTTATAGCCCTTTTCTACCTCCATTGAAGGCTTTACAGTCACAGTCCCATTCACTCACTGATGGTCACCCATCAGAGGCAATGTGGGGTTCATGGTCTTGCCCAAGGACACTTTGACAAGCACAGATACATTGGCAGGCAGGGCGGGAATCGAACCTGCAATGAACAGAAAATAATCTGATCTTTTCAATCTTTAAAAATAAAATTAATGGATCCTGATGAAACTTTTTTCAACCATCAGCAAAGTCCCTGAAGTCTGGAAAAACTCTGAATGAGTTACATTAACATTTTGTTCAAATCTGGCATCTTTGCATATGTGGACATGCTGACACATGCTTATTTAAACATTTCCTTGATTTAATTATGCTAATTAAAAGTTTTTCCCGCAATGCAGGACTGTCCTCACTGATGAGGACAGTGGTCCCCACAAAGCCAGATAAACACACACATATATACACACATTCACAGACCTGATCTCAGATAAAATCTTTCCACCAACCAAGAGCTGCAGCTTGTCAGAAGCCCCGCCTACACAGAGAATATAAGGAGCAGGACCAACAAAGCATTGATCTACAGCAACAAAACAAGAACGAAGTCCTGATGGTGGTAGAGGAGAAAAGCCATGTGGAGGTGATGGAGGGAAGCCAGCAGAGGATGGAAGTAAACATCCTGCTCATGGGAGCACACAATGTCGGCAAGACTGGTAAGAGGATTTAACCCAGACAGTTTTTAAAACAAAATTAATTTTTTTTTTTTAAGTTTTCAAAGTTTTAGATAAAACAAAACTTTGAAAAAAATACTGAATTTTGGTTCTGAGGCTCATGTTTTGAACATTTTGTGTTTCTCTGCAGCTCTGATTGTCCGATTCCTCACCAGAAGATTCATTGGAGAGTATGGAAACATGGGTGAGTCCCTCATCTGCTGACCCCACATGTAGTCCATCTGTGCTCAACAGATCTTTGAATCCGTTGGTTTGTGTTTGCAGAGTCAGTTTACAGTCGGATGGAGAGACTCCATGGTCAGGACATATGCATCAACATCTGGGATTCGCAGGTAAGCTCACCTGACACACACAAACATGCTGAACATTTAACAAACCTTTTCACACAAAGTGTGAATGTTCTTGTTTACATGGTATTCTGAGGTCCTTTTCTTTTTTGTCACTTTATGGGACAAATTTATCCCACAATGTTAAATATTAACAGCATGTATGAATACCATGATGGTATTTGAGGTGAAATGCTGTAGCTTTATCTTATGCACATAGGGGATATTTTAATGTGTGTATTTAAGAAGTCCAAGTTCATAAGCAAGTTGTGGGAAAACAGAGAACTAGTCGGCTGGTTTGTGCACTCTGTGGACTCGTCTTTGCAATTGTCTTTCAAATTCTAATAATTCAATAACACAAACAATAATAAAAACCCCAAACTGAAAATGCACTTCAGGTAATCAGTGGTTTGTTTGTTTCTCTGCTGATTTAAGCTAATTTCTTCTCTTCAGGTGGGGGAGAAAAGCTGCTGGGTCAGCGAAAAGCAGCTGCAGTGGGCAGATGGGATGATTCTGGTCTATGACATCTGCGACAGCAGCAGCTTTGATGCGGTTCGGCAGCAGCTGCAGCTCATTCGGCGCAGCAGGAAGCCAGCGTCCTGCCCGGTTGTCATTGTGGCAAACAAGCGAGACCTGCAGCATCACCGTAAGGTCTCTGGTGAGGAGGGTCGGTTGCTGGCTCTGACACAGCACTGCTGCTTCTTTGAAGTGTCGGCGGCAGAGACATACCACGGTGTTCTGCTGGTGTTCCATCGGCTGGTGGACCTGGTGAGGGAAACTCGAGCGCTCAGGAAGAGTTCAGCCGGAGTCAGGGGAATTGTCAGGAGCATGTCTGCGGTGTTCGGGAAGAAACGAGCTGAATGAGTCAGGCAGCATTTTTACTGACTCTGAAAACATCAGAAAGCCAACTGTTTAGACTTCATGAGATGATCTGAGGATGAGAAGAACTAAAGAAAGTTGAAGAAGGTGCTTTGTTTGGTTTAAAGGTCTAGAAAATTGGTCAAAGTAGCACTGTTGTTGCTGCTTGAGGGACAAGGACCGAAAATTGAAGCAAGAAATGAAAAAAAGAAAACTGACTGAGTTTAGGACAACTTTACAGGTGGAACCAGCAGGTCTGAATCCACAGTTTCTAATGTCTATCAAAGGAAAAGCAAAAACCCGACTGACTGTTCTCCAGTTTCAAACATTCTGTGGTTTTCATTTTTGACTGTTTTCTTGGTGTGTTATTACCTATATTTTTGCTGAATGAGATGTAGAATTTATTAATTCCTTTTTTTTCAAAAGATTTAGTTGAGTTGTGACTTAACTTGCTAAAGTTAACATTTTAACTTTTAGACACTTAAATATTTAAGCACTTAAATATGAAGAAGCCATGTGCTCTGGGATAAAGCTGCTGTTTAACTATGAATTTGACATGCCATATGTGTTAATGTGAGATTCATGTTGTACATATGAATGCCTATAACGGCAAAAAAAGTGTTTATTAATAAAACTTTGAAAATGACAGTAAAAGTGTAAACTTTAATGAAGTTTTATTTCATTTTCAATGATAAAAATATTTTGTGTCAAGAACTAAAGTTTTTTGACATCAACATTTATCAAACTTGATAAAATAACTTTCACATAATTACATCCTCCAGACTTTCATATTGAAGTTACTTATCCAAACATCTTCAAACCACAACAAAAAACTTCCATGTCTAAAAAGATACATATCTGCATGCTGAGAGAACATGTGCTTTACTTTTGTGTCTTAAATTTCTGCTGAAAACAAAAACATGTTAACTGCGAGTTCAGAACTAAATGAAAACTCTGTTTATTGGTAATGTCTAACGATCTACCACTTGTGTTTTTCTGGATCTGGAATTCTTCAGAAATATTTGAGCTGTTGCAAAAACAATCCTTTTTGCTTTTGGGTTCTTGTGATCCATTTTCAGCTCTTTAAACTGGTGGAGAAGGCCTCATCTTATAGTGCCAAGTACAAAAGTATACCTAGGTGGTAGTGGTTTTCTTGAGGGGGATAGGTCAGCAACATGCAATCTGATAGTTAAATACATTTTCATTGTAAATTTGGATACTAACTGCTAATTTTAGTAAAGTAGTTAAACTTACTCTACTTTCAGAAACATTGCATGGGCCGCAGATAATCAAATAATCAGATTCAAATCTTTTTTATCACACACAGTTCACACAACAGAACATTTGGTACAACTGCCATTTTTGAGTAAGATGATGAAGTAAAACAATCTCAGCATTTAGTAGCCAACCAGCACAGAACAACTTTGTGCCCTGCAGGGCGCAATGTATAGTCACATGGCAAAGAAACTCACTTTATTCCCATAGATTATATTTTGTTAACTGAATGTCTGGTTTTATTTTTAATACTGTGTAAACAGAACAAAAAAGGATATTTGCCTTTGACCCACATTAATCAACAAAACAAGAGCCTCACTGCCATCCTGCATTACCCATAATTTCTCTCACCCTCGTTACAGCAGAGCTGAGTCGTAATTTGAAAAAGTTGTCCCATTTTGACATGAAAGTACAAACAAGCAGCAGCTTAGGCAGAAAACCCGTTATCAGAGACTGGGGACTGGAGGTGACTGCTCTTTGGAGGGTGGACACAGACTAAAACAAAGTCTAAGAGTCAACCTCTTCAGCTGAGACAGTGGTGTTGTCCAGGGAGTTGGGGCTCAGGTATTCGAAAGCTTTCTGGCTCTGGGAGACGAACTGTTTGAGTGGCACAAGCAGCAGGTCAGTGGCGGACGGTCGTCGGAGAGCATTTCCCTCAGACGGTGGGGGGACATCTGAGCTAGGACCATCCTTCAGACTGGAGCGGCGACCATTGGGGGACTCCCCAGGACTCTGGCTGATTCGGGAGTAGAGACTACGGCGACGATGAGGACGGCCGTCCATCGCCTTCAGGAAGAGACTGTTAGCTGAACTGCGGCGAGATGAGCTGTCCAACGCTACGTCCTCCTGGTTCAGGAAGTCCTGCACCTCCTGATGGGATGGCTGCTCCAGCTGACAAACACATAAAATGATCATCCCAACGTATTAGAATATTGAAGCTAAGCTGTGATGGTTCATCAGGCTACAGACCACCTAAACTCATTTTACATTCAGAAGAATTAACGAACTACAATATTTGACATTAGAGAACAGAAAAAATTACTGTACCAAACTCTAGAAATTTATTTTTGTTGTTTTAGATATAGGAATTCTCAAAAGTCTATTAATGCCATATCTGGCTGTGCATTTACTAACTGATCTGTAAAAGAAGAGGAACAGAAAGCAGTTTAGAGCAGAAAACATTTTTGTGGAAAGTCTTGAACGTTGCCTGCTCCAGAGGTGCTACGTCTGTACTCCTCTCTGGACTCACCAGCTTGTAGAGCGGTGTGATGTTGATTAGTAGTTGCAGGAGAATCTTGGAGAGCTCCTGCAGTTCTTTAAGAACCTGCTGGATCTGGTCCGGCAGCTCTCGCATCTGTTGAAGCGGTCTCATCTCTGCCAGCGCAGTGGCCCGATCCTTGATCCTCCTCGTTGTGGTCTCTCTGACACTCTCTGCCTGGTACAACAGCGCCACCACAAGGTTCTGCGTGTACTGCAGCAGATCACTAGTCAGTTCCAGGACAATGGTCAGACCCACCTGTGCAAATGGAGAACACAGGTCAAAAAATAGAAAAATTAAGAAAAATGACATTTAGGAGCCAAAAGAGCCCTCAGACCTGGAGAGCAAAAGGGTGCTGAGCTGCAGGACTCATAAAACCCACTCAGGGGCAACCTGCATCATTGAGGCCTGGTCATAGTCCCCCATACCCTAAATCCCCACCAGCCCAATTTAAGGCCTTAGTCACAATAGCCCTTACGGGTGGATATGGGCTGTTTGAGGGCAAAAAATTGTCAAGTCTGTAGAAGGCTCGCAGGTGGCCTCCAGGAAATTTCAAGGTTGTAGACTGGGGAGTGTGCAGCCACTTCTTTCTACAACTAGCAATGGATTTGAACAACCCAAAAACTCACTGCACCCATACGGGTCACCCCCCCCATCTGGGTTACTCCTTTAAATAGGAACTGTGTATTTTATGACTGGGAGCAGATTTTCATTTCAGCCTTGATTCTGTGCATTCAGTTCATTCATGTCAGCCATCTTTGTACACTACTCATTCTCAGTGGCAGCTTTTAGTGTTCAGACCCTCGTCTGTTGGGAATTCTGCTTTTTTGAAACTCATGCCCATGAAGAACAACCATCAGACCTCAGTGTGGAACACCAAGGCTTCATGCTGGTTCACTACATCATCCAACACAGGAACTGGATCTGGTGGTAAGGGCTTTGCACCAGAGCCTCAGCGTGTAAAAATAAAATTTCTCTCTGACCTTGGCGGCGGCTGCTGCTTCCATCAGAACAAATATTTGCAGAGTTTGGCTGGTCCTGGAGGTGCTGGGGTTTGGAAACATTCAACATTTTGGCATCACCTAAAGATCTCCAGCACATGGAAGCCACTGGAGCAGAAGATTGCAGGTCACTTTTTACCCCTTCCTTATGAAGAGTGGGCAATGTACAAGTACCCCCACTCCCCTCAGCAACCCAAACCCTTCAGCCAGCTGGACACCATATGATGGTCCAATTTAAAGGTAAAATAAATCTGACTATTAGAGCAGAGGGGCTGCACGGTGGCGCAGTGGTTAGCGCTCCTGCCTCACAGCAAGAAGGTTCCCGGTTCAAGTCCTGGCTGGGGGACCTTTCTGTGTGGAGTTTGCATGTTCTCCCCGTGCATGCGTGGGTTTTCTCCGGCTTCCTCCCACCGTCCAAAAACATGCTTCACAGGTTAATTGGTTACTCTAAATTGTCCCTAGGTGTGAATGTAAGTGTGCATGGGTGTGTGATTGTGGCCCCTGCGACAGACTGGCGACCAGTCCAGGGGTGTCTCCTGCCTTCGCCCATGAGTAGCCGGGTTAGGCTCTGGCAACCCCGTGATAAAGCGGTTTGGAAAATGAATGAATGAATATTAGAGCAGAGAGTTAGTTGTGGCCCCACCTCCAACATTTTAAAGGTCACCATGATGAGATCAGATTTCAACAGGGGGTCGTAGTATGTGCACATGACTGGATTCACATGCACAGTATTTTGGACTCAATGAGCCTCCGTACTCTGGTTTTCATCTTCAGGTTCTTTTTTCTCGTCTCATAAAAACAAGGTTTCATCTTACTGTTCCTGTTTTCTGAATACAGTTACTCTAACGCAGCAGTTTTTGCACTTTGTGATCTTGTCAGGAGCAGATGTGACTGAGGAGCATTGAACCTGGATCAGAACTTCTTCTGTTGTTCAGGTGATCTCAACCGAGGATGAGTCCATGTGGCAGATGCTGAGGTTTCCCAGGAGAGGATCTGGACCAAGGCCAAGCTGGCAGCAGAAAGCAGCACGTGAGGACACCACAGAGTAGATGGGGGGGTTGGAATGGGGTCAGGTCCAGTTTGGGACAAACCGCGGAGAAGGAAACCGGTCCTGACTGACACAAAGGCAGAATCAAGTGAACTAATGAATCAAGTGAATTTGATGAGCTATGATTTCTGGATTTTCAGACGTTCCTGCGGTTCTTCTCCTGCATCCAAAGATACTTTCAATCTTGATTGATGGACTCAGTCGGCCAACCAGAGACAAACTGGCTGATTGTAATAATGGCCTGGTGGGATGTTCTTGCAGAAAATGAGTCCTCTGAAACTCATGGAGTATTTGGGTCAAAGAGAGACGTCGGACTGCCACCCTGGAAAGTCTGACATGGCGCCAGCTTTACACATGCACACACGGAGGAACAAGCTGCTGACAGTTCTCATTAGCGCGAGGAAGAACAACAATGATCTGCTTCCTGAAACGAGAAGCAAACAGGAGTTTGTTGTTTTCACACAGAAACCTGCAAAAAATTTCTCTCAATCTGGACAAACAACAAAAACACAACAAAAAGTATGTATTTGAGGCTGTGCATGCTGGGGGGCATCATTGCACCTGCAACACCAGCCTCTGCAAGCAGAGTTCAGATGTTTTTGATGCATTAAAACACTGACAACACACTCTGGTTATTGTACTATTTACCTTTTAGTGAATCATGAACAGATTTATGACATTTAAAAAGAACTTAAAGGAGTTGTGATGTGATTTTCCTTATGTTTTTTAATTGTGTTTTTATCTTGTTTCTTTTATTGTGTTTTATCTGGTTTTTCGTGTGAAGGGACCTTGAGAGCCTGGAAAGGCACTTTTAAATAAAATGTAAATTAAAAAACGTATTATCATATTTGGCTAAAAGTAAAACTCTTTACATTTGCGTCATGACAAAAAGACGTTTGCAAATGAAACCAACTGGACCCAGGTCAGTTCACCAGGGCTTGTCAAGCCGTATCCATCCACTCCTGTGTTAACAAATGTACAGCTGGATTCAAAAGCATCCATCCATCCATTTTCTTAACCTGCTTTATCCTTTTCAGGTGTCACAGGGGCACTGGAGCCTTTCCCGGCTACTGTTGGAAGAAGTCGGGGTACTCCCTGGACAGGTCACCAATCTGTCGCAGGATCACACAGTTCAAAAGCATTCAGGACAAATGTGCAGTGAGGTCTACAGAAGGATGCTTTTATTCTGTGGCTGTTTGATTGACAGGTAACAGTAGAACCCGAGGGTGTAAAAGGATGTTACTGTGCATGTGCCAGAAGCTGGCAGGCTTCTTTGCTCTGCCTCTTTCCTCATTTAGCAGAAGTTTTAGTCACATGCACCCATAGAGAGGTTGATCTGTACGGCTTCTGTGGGTTTTAGGGTGCTCCGGGTCTGTGGAGCAGCTGCATCTTAAGGGAAGCACAGGTGTGTCTTACAGGTCCCTTGAGGCTCATACGACCACCTCAAGGGACGACGTGACAATGGAATGTACCGTTGTCGTGTGTGGTAAGTGTTTGGTGAAGTATTGGTAAGGATAATGAAAGTTACACACACTTTTGACGTATGGGTGATGCTGTCATACAGTGTCCGTATGCCGCAGCCTGGTCATTAGTAAGATGTGAGTACTGGCACCACACGCAAATGCTGCATGTATGGGGTGTGCACGTGATACGTAAGCGCCTGTAGGAATTCCACACAAACTACACTCTGATTGTCTCATTTCCTCATTTCTAACAGTCAGACTGCACACACGTATCACGTGAACAGATCTAATAGCCTCTTTGTACAAGAATAGGGAGGTTGGAAAAATGAGAAATCCATGCCTGTGTCTCACCTACTTCCCCCTTACATACCCTTACGTGCTGTGTCAGTGTTCACTACAACCTGTCGCCTGCAGCATGCATGTAGAAAAAAATGTGCATGAAAATGTTCTCTCTACGGGTTCACTGAGCGCTCTACGACCTTGATATTTCATGAGGGTTACCTGTGTGTGCCCGTACAGGTTTGACCATTTTTACCTGCAGACACCTGTGTCCACCTGTAAGTTAGAGACTCAAAAACATGATGGAAATGACAATGACCCCACAACTGAAACATCGCCTTCAACATGACCAAACTGTTTGTGGAGCTCTCAGTCTACAGTCAAATGGAGTTAAGCATGATGAGTGTGAGACCAAAGTCTGTTCCTTCAGACTAGAATCAAAGAAAAGTCCAAAACCTGAACAAAGCGTCAACAAAAAGAGACAAACACAAACTGACAGTCTAAAAAACAGGGTCTGTGGAGCGAGACTGACGGTCTGTTTGCATTCATGTTCTTGACTCAAGAACCCTGGAGACTTCATGGATGCTGAACAGCCATCACCAGATAACAGATTGGTGGCCCGTTACTAGAAAGAGGAAAACATGAGGACGTGCAGAGTGCCAGCCGCCTGGCTCTTATCACAGCATCGGAGCGATGTTGCAGGCGGCACGTAGGAAGCAGGTCCTCTGATTTGTGAAGGAACTCTGAGACACTTTCAGCCGTTAAACCTCTGACCGCATTTTCCTGAAGCTTTTCTTTTGGTTGTTTGTTTTCAATTTGGATTTTAAAGTATCAGACAGATTTAAATCTATCTTCTTTTGTGTCAGAACTCTGCATAGAAGGTATGTTCCTTCGGACCAGCTCAGACTCCCATGAGGCCTGAGGGCGCCTGAAGCAACGGCTGCCTGCTGGGAGCAGCTGTGTCACGTCTGCACGGGCGTTTCTGGGTAATCACTTCAGATTTCTATCAGCGACATGCTCGGCCCTTTCGGCCTCCGTCTCTCAACACCACCATCATTACAGTGTGTGTAGAACCAGCAGATCTGAACATCTGAGGTTCTAAATCACCTCAAAAAGCCTAAAAATAAAAAGAGTTAAAGGAGGAATGTAGACCGCTGATGTTCCATGTCTGAAACCAGAACTGCAGCCTGAATCAAGTGGGCGATGTTCGGGTCTTCTGCTGAAGCTTTTGGACATGAATGTGTTTTCTAGTGGTTCTGGTTAAGGTGTTTTTCCAGCTGTGGACCTGAACTTTCTCTTCAGAGTAGATATTCAGCAGCATCAGAGATGACTTTAAATGTATTTGATCCTAAAAACGGAGTTTTTAAAGATCTGCTTCATTGTTTCCTCTCTTAAATTTGTTTTTCACAGCTGCGTGGGTCTGTCTCCATCTGAGCTTCACTGTCAGCAGAAGAAAGTCTTCCTCCTCAAACCTATGAGGAACCTTTTGCTCTGAATTTCCAGGAGGCGGAAAATCCCTCCATCTGAAGATGACGGCAGCAGCGTCGCTGCCATCTGGAGGACAGAACTTGTAAAGAGCGGCTGAAGCAACACCACAGATGGACGCGTGAGGGGCGAGGGAGTTACGATAACACTGACACTCAGGGGGAGAGAGAACAGCAGGGGGTGGAGGGCAGAATGAAGAAGGAAGGATGAAGAGATCCTCATCTTCCTCAGGTCCTCTCATGCTGATGTACATCAGGGAGATTTGGAAGACTCGGGTGCTATTCCATGAACGTTCCTTACAGGAAGGATGAAGGCGACAGTGGAAGATTTTCAGAACAGAAGATGAACTCAAGGAAGGCAGATGAAGAAGATCACAGAGATCAGAAGAACAAGGAGCAGAAATGCCTGGGTCAGAAGATCCTGAAGCTGAGAAAGGCGGGAAAATGACCAGATGGGTTAAGATGTTTGTGTTGAAAAAAGAGAGGAACCAACAAGAGAGAATGACATTTAAATTATTCAAAGAATGAATCTGGTTTATGTGGTAGAACAGTTTGTCATCTGCATACATTTTTTTATTGATGTTTAGGAGAAGGAGAGGAGCTGAAGCCTTGAGGAACATCATCTTTGTTTCTGAGTCTGCAGCTGTCACTGGAGCCCAAACCTTTAGTTCAAAGATGGCAAGTTTGAGACCAGTGGAACCAGAATCCAGGAGGTTCTGGTTCCACTGGTTGACATCTCCATGCTGCTGTCACTAACATGGCCTGCTTTTGTTCTCACCTTGTCAGCAGCGCCTCCCAGTGTCCGGATGGCCCTCTGCAGCTGCTCTCTGACTTTGCTCAGGCGGTAGTAAAGCTGGAGGCTCAGCTTCAGCAGGAGGCTGCGAACACGTGTCCACAGGCCGGGTTCCTCATCCTCATCTTCATCCTCATACGCCTCGACCCTGATCTCCCACTCCCGACCTGCAGGAGACGCCAACAGATCACACTGTTAAACCTGAAGATCCCAGGGGTTCTGTCCGGTCCTCCTGGTCGCTGCCCTGGTGTTTGACTCACTCACTGTCATCACACCATGAAGATCACCGCTGCTCTTTTTTGCGTAAAAATGAAAGTCAGACTGATGTGAGTGGAGGCAACACATTTTCTAACATCAACATTATTTCTGCTGCAGAAATCAGCTGACGTGTGAAGTCTGACGGCGCCTGATGGCAGTTTGATGAAGGTTTTAGGACAAAACTTTCTTACTTTTCAATTTTTTACAACTATACATAATGTGAGTTCAGTTCTCATTGGATTAATTAACAACAAAATCTATTAACTGTAACATCAAGTTGAAGTTGAGATGAACAGAAATTGAATTTTTTCAGAAGTTAAAAGAACAAAAAAAACGTCCTTCCATAAATGTTGCTCCTCCTATGAAGTTTGAAAATGAAGAACTTTGTTTTGAAGCGAATCTCAGCAGAGGGTTGTTAATGTGATGATGTCTGTTTTTTGATATTCAGATCTCCTCGGAGGAGACGGCTGAACGCTGGTCTGCATGAAGCAGTTTCTGCAGCCTTCACGGGCCTCCTGCTCCTCTTCCTCACTGCGGTCATTTCACCTTCTGTGTGATCGACGTCATCGTGTCGGACGTTCAGCACCAACAGAGGATGCCCTCTGCTGGTTGAGACCTTTCTGAGACGATGACTCAACAGTTTACTTTTCACTGAATTAATGATTTCCTAAATATGACCTTTTTAAGCTATACTTTTTAAAAGTGTTTAAACTTTTTAAATGTATGGCAGATTTCTCTTATTGTGAGTTCTTCTTCTTTTGCTTTGGCCGTTTCCCATCAGGGGTCATCACAGCAAATCAGCTTCCTCCATCTAACCCTATCCTCTGTGAGGTAAAGTTTGAGATTTTTATATTTTTGATTCAATCTTCTTGAAATGTTGCCAGTTAAGTCTCAGTGTCTCTCATCAGTTTCTTGGAGGACATTTAAATCAATCAGCTTGGTGAGATTTATCGCTTCTGGAGTGTGAGATTGAAAACTATTTTTGCAGCTTCATCTAAAAACGAGACAGAAAATTTGGAAACAGAAAATGTGATTTTTCAAAAACACATCAGCTTAGATCAAAACACTTGATTTAGTAAATATTGATGTTTATTTATCATCAAATCTATTCATAATTCTTCTTCAGGACTGTTTTATCTGTCAGGCTGCAGAGATAAAACCACAAACTGAGTTGTGATCAGAAAGCGGCAGTATAGAGTCAAACAGGTCTGGCTCCACCCACAGAGACCAAAAAGAGACAGGACATTTTTTCTGGTATTTTTATGCTGCCGAATCGTGGTTTTCAGGGCATTTCATCCTTCGTTTGACGGCGCCTTGTGCTCTAAGAATTATGGGAATTAATAGCAAAAACGTTCATCAAAAGAAATGTTTAACATTTTAACGTTCTTGTCGTATTTGTGTCGTAAAAATCTTCACAGCTCTCAACAGAGGTGTGTTGGTTTCTTCCACCTATCACATCACTGCCCCCCCCCGTCTGAAACCAGTCCAATCAGGCTGAGAGGACCGGAGGTCCCGTGGGTGGTGTATGCTCAGGGACTGAGAATAAGCCGTCTGTTTCTTTTGTGGTTAATTCCGCCTTAAACCCGCTTGTCTCCACGAGATTTTGAAGTTTTTCTGAACTTCAGTAAAGTTGAAAGAACAGAAGTATCTAGAAACCTGTAGCTTTTTCATTTCTTCTTTGAGGGCCTCTGTACTCACGCATGGTGGGTGGGAGGGGCAGGTAGTAGGCGGTGGCGTCCTCCACGCGGCTCAGGATGTTGTCCAGTCCCAGGGCGGCCGCCTGGCCCACCGGAGTCTCCTGCAGCTGCCGGGCTGCCTGCCGGACCCCGTCTGCCAAGCTCTCCACCTGATCCAGAGCTCCGTCCAGACCATCCACCACCCACAGCTGCAGGTCGTCCAGAGTCAGGAGGAAGGCGTCCTTCAGGTGGTTCAGCACCTGAGCAGCAGCAGTTAAGGAGGATGCAGTAACTGAAATAATGTTTGGAGCTCCAGGTAACCGTCAACCAGCTGGTCCAGGAAGTTCCTCATTAGTGAGTTCCTGATGGTTCCTGGACCTCAGCTTCAGTTCTGCTGGGAACTGATCAGGTTCTCATCAGAGAAGTGTGAGCTGATGGAGTAATGGAGAACAGAACCCACCTCCTCCGTCGACTGGTTCAGGAAGGGGAAGTTTTTTTCCAGACTGTCCAGACTGACGAGGGCGAAACTGTTCGCAGCTTCGACTGTGGAGAAGAAGTTTGAGCAGGTAAGTCTCTGTGGAAAAACACAACTCAACTAAAATGTGACTAACAGCAGTGTAGGGGTGTCAGCAGGGGGCATGGCCACGTACTCTGGGGCTCCAGGCTCTCCAGGAGGGGCGTGGCTCGTCTCATGGCCTCCTCAAAAATGTTTCGAACACCAACCTCCGCCACTCCGCCCATCAGGCCCAGCAGAGGGTATCGATCTTTGGCGCCCGAGTACGCTGTCATGACAGACTGTAACACCGAGCGCACCAGAGGCAGATGGGACACTCTGAGCAAGGCACTAGTCTGAAACACAGGCGGGACGGGTCACTGATGGTCCACCAACCACCAGGTCCTCACATCCATGACCAACACAACCAACTAAACACACAGAATTTACCAACAAGTCCTAGCAGTCAAACATCAAAACTGAAACCCAGAATGAAGCCTTTGCTGCAAACCAGAGAAACACAAACATGTCTGAACATTCAGCCACTAAACCAGCATCCATCCAAGCAGTCCCCCAACCCTGTAAACTGACAGGTACAGCTATTTATTCAAGCAACTTCTGAGGGTTACCAACCCACCCAACAGATCTAACACCAAACAGGTTTATTTACAACCACTAATGAAAGAAATCAGTAAGTGAACCAGAACTTAAAACCAGCAAATTGTTTCAAACTATGTTTCCTAACAATCCAATCATCAAATGGAAAAGACAACAACCAAATCAATTAACAAGACAGCCTGTAAGTCCACCAATGAATGAATTTACTCATCGCTTCATTCTACCAGCAAACATTTTAACCAGTTTAAACAAACAAGCCGCCGCCATGGCTAACATGCAAGCAGTGACACGAGTTCACCAACAAACTATTAACAACTTAGTTTCAGCTAATGTTAAGATTTGTCCTCTAAAAACAGTTATTCTACCAGACGATTCTAACATCCAGAAGAATACAAATCAAAACCCTTCACTGTAAACACAGAAAATGATCAGGCACAATGGTCAACAAGTTTAATCATCTAGTCACCAAACAATTCTCCCAACAATCCTGTCCTTCTGTTTGTCCAGTTCAGACGACAAACAAACAAACAAATCTAGCTGCTAATGAATCCAGTCCTGACATTTAATCAGTTTAGCCAGTTTGAAATATGTATCACTCCACCATCCATCGTTCAGTCAGTAAAACCAAGACATCTCCAACGGGTCTTCCTCCCCGCTGCCAGCATTTAAAGGCTAAAACCATATAATCAATACACTAAAGAGTTGTATGGAACCAACTAACCGACTCCTGCTCCTCAGGTATAACAGAGAATTGATCAGCTGATCAGGAACGTTTTTCACTTTGATCTTCACTCGGATCAGAACCTTCTGTGTCTGCTGTCTCAACTCCATTTCTATTTCTAAATGGAAAGTACCCTCTCAAGAATCAATCCAACCGTTTTTGTCCTGTTGAACAGCAAACTGATACTCATCAGATACATCAGATTTCTGCATCTATCAGTGTCTCTGTTTGAGCGTCTCGTCATCGTTGTCTCTGCTGAGCTTCGTTGAAGTAGCTCCTCTAGATCTCAAAGGACCGTCAGATACTTTTTTCAGTTCGTCCAGGCTTCTGTTTACCCTCAAGAAAAAGTTCAACTGGAAATGGGAGAGGGGTCGTTCCAGGATTTTCTCACCTCATGATCCTGTCGAGCTGCCATTGTCCCGATCTGCAGGGAAACACACAAAAACAGAGATGAGATTTGTCATCGTGACTCCAGACTTCAGTTTTGGTTCAGCATGAGGCAGTCAGCTGCTGCGGCCCACAAAGCCGGTCGCTGTTCAGTCGCAGCTAGCATGAAATTCAGCTTTTTCTCTGCATCGTCTGAGGACCACGAAGCTGCCGTGGGACCGCTCTCCCCAAATAAGCCCTAAAGACCTCATAAAACACGGATCTGCTGATATAACTGTTAGTCAGCTGAACCAGAGTTTGGGTGTCCTTTTGTGAACGGCGTCTGAGAATTTATCATCGTTTTCTGGACAATTTGGCTGCGTTTGAAGATATTCTAGCTAACTGAGTCTCTAAAATGACTGGATACAAGTGTGGAAGAATGTGGAGCGTCTGCCTTTGGTTCTTGATGAACTCCATGATGTTGCTTTTTGCACAATTTGGAGACGAATAAGAACAGATTTCATTACAAAGGTTCATACATCTAAACCAGGGAAAAACATAAATGCAGGAAAACTATTGTCCTGGTGAACATTTGTTCTTCGCTTAAAGGTCTTTTTCAACAAAAAGTCAACAATTGCAACCCAAAGAATAGAAAATCAAAGTTTCCGAGGCTCATCGTGTTTGATGGTTTATCAGTGAGGGTGACATTGTCTTGAGATGAATCATGGCGTGTGGACTTTAATCTCTGAAGATGCCATGACTCAACTTTGTGAAAGATGGATTTTCTGTTCCACAAGAACAAAATCTGAAATTAGCTGCAGTTTTTCAGAATTTCAGAAAAAAAGTCTTCAGAGCAGAAACACTGGCATGCATATTAAAAAAAGTAGCCTAAACACTGAGCCCTGAGGAACCCCCATAAAAACTTTGTGTTTTGAACAACATGAGGCCCAATCCGAATTCTTCCCTTCTCCCTTACACTCCGTTTGTAGGGGCATTTGTAGTGAAAGTGGTGTCCGAAAATAGTTTTTTTAAGCGTCACCCTCGAGGCGGAGTGATACAGAGCCCTCCGTAGAGAAGGGAGTTCCGAATCGCGCTATGCCGCGGAGGAGAAGCGCTTTTCTTCACGTGGATGCGCTCTAAAGCACAGAAGTTTACATTTAAATGTAAGTAATTACTATTTATTTTAGCATGACGTTTTTAAAGTTATTAAACCACTGTTGTCATGTCTTTTCAAGCGCTGGAAGCTAATGTAGCTAACCGGCGATTATTGGTGACGTCATAGAGTGGAAGCGACGTCCAAAATCGGAGACACTATTTTTCCATAACTCTCCGTTTGGATGGCTAAATATAGGGGAAGGGATAAGTGGTAGGGCGAAGGGAAGAATTCGGATTGGGCCTTAAAGTCCCTGAAATGAAGGCAGAAACAGAAGAAAATGATCATTTGATCACTCATGAATGCATCAACTGAGAAACCAGTGAGAATTCAAACTGGGTTATCATATCTGATGGAGGATGAACTATGACCTCATTCTGTTGCTGCAGCAAACAGAAGAACACAGGAGTTCTGGACTGAGCATTTACCTTCAAGATCAGTCTTGAAACTGTCAGTTTGTCCAGAAAAAAACTTTTATTGTGAAAAATGACGTGAGGTAAAGCTGCATCTTTACTGCCAATAAACGCATTCAACCTAAACTTTACTGAACTTCCTCCAGAGGCAGACATTGGCCTCACGAAGCTCCTACAGGAGCCTGACTGACAAAGTTCAAACTCTTCATCTTCATCACACTCTGATCAACGGAGACACAATGGAAGCCTGTTTCCTGCTGAACACAACGACGGGTCACTCATGTTTTTGATGTGGGAGGGGCTTAGAGTGACTTAGTTCAACATGAAAACTAGTTTGAGTTTTTACATCACAAGAACTGCTGGGTTCTCATGGATCTACCACCTTCAGAGGAGGTTCCTACTCAGAACCTGACAATTTTTTTAAGCAGCCCGTGGATTCCATCATTACTGCAAATGCCATCAAGGATACTGGAGCCTATCCCAGCTAGTGTCAGGTGAAGTTCACATTACCAGTCCATCACAGAGACGCACAAGCACACACACACACACACACACACACACACACTGAAATTCACACCTGAGACCATTTAGAATGACCAATGAACCTGTGCAGCCTGTTTTAGGACTGTGGGAGGAAACCGGAGAAAACCCACACAAGAACCAGGAGAACATGCAGACCCCACACAGAAAGAACCTAGCTGGAATTTGAACCTTCTCACTGGGAATCAGGACTGCTAACCACTACACCACTGTGCAGCCTGTAACAAAGCATAAACAAGCATTCTGCTCAGATGAACAGCACTTTTCACTTTATAAATCCAGCATTAGATTATATTTCAGATATTAATTAAATCCACATTCTAAAGGCTGTAGGTTAGAGAGTGACCATAGCCCCCCCATCAACCCCCAAACATAAACCACTGAACAACTTTTGTCAGAAATCCTTTTACATTAAATCCACAAAACCTTGAAATCTTTTGTCAAAAACCAGTCATGATGTTTGGGCGGAAACGTGTCTCACCTTCAGAGAAGCTCCAGTGATGAGGAAGCAGTGGAGGGCTGATGAAGACCCCACAGACCGGACTTTATAACCTGATCACAAAGAATGTGGCTGCGGTTGGGAGCAGGCGCCTGATTGGCCGAGGTGCTCAAGGATCGCTTAGAGATCGTAAAAAATGGGTTTGACTTTTAGGAGCGAAGCTGACAAATCAGCGTTTACTGCTGTGACCAATCAATGACGAGGAAATGAAAGATGACATTCAACAGAAAAGACTGGAGACGCACACACACACAGACGCACACACACAGAGACACACAGACACACACACACACAAACAAACTGCATCCAGTTGAAGGAAAGTTTTCCAACATCTATTGATCAGAGTTTCCATCAGTTTCTGCTGTTGGAGGAAACCGTTGGGCTCCTGAAGGGACAGAGTGACAGTGAAGAGGTCAAACGTCATCAGCGAGTAGCAGATTGTCAGGACAGAGATGTGTTTAGTGGGGGATGACTATAACTTAAGGGTTTGATGAAGGTCTTTTTTGTTCAACCAGAAGTTTCCAGTTTTGGTTCCTGTTCTTGCTGTGGTGTAGCTCCGCCTCCTTCACGATCATCCTGCTCCCTGAGCCTATCAGCGCTCATCTCTGTGTAACTGCACAGATTCATGTGATGTTCCTGTTATGGATCTTTTTGTTTTGAGCCTCTCCCAGGATTCAATCTGATGTGTTCAGTTTCATTCTGGTCTCACAAACTTCCTTTGTCAAGTTCAGGAATTCTGTTTACTAGACTGGAAATATATCAAATGGACAAACGCTGTGGTCATGTGACTCATTACTTCCTATCAAAATTGAATTCAGTTTTTCATTCTGGTTGTCATCCTGCAGATCACGTGCACACGCGTGTGTGCAGCATTTGTGAGCGGTCAGTAAGGAACCATTATTCGCACCTTACTGATGACTAGACTGCGGCATCAGGACGCCGTGAGACAGCATCACCTTTACATCATAAACGTGTGGAACTTCCATTTTTCTTATGGAAACTTCACATTACACAGACAGCAATGGTACGTTCCATTTTCATGACGTCCCTTGAGTTGGTCGTACGAGCCTTAAGGGATCAACAAGACACCCCCCCCCAAGACGCAGCCGCTCCTCTACGGACCGGACAGCCCGTACGGGTCAGCCCCCCATTTAGATGACTTTGGCTGTAAAGGAAACTCTTTTGGGGGTGTGTGTGTGTGTGTGTGTGTGTGTGTGTGTGTGTGTGTGTTCAACGTCTTTGCTGAGAAACATTCATTTTAAAGTAGAAACTATAGGACAGCGTGGATTCTATGATGGTGTACATTCTGACTGTTGGTTCCATGTTTGCCATGTGATGGTGCGGAACTGTCCAGGGTGAGCCCACCTTCACTCAACAGCAACTGGGATAGGCTCCAGCAACCCCATGACCCTGATGATGGCTGGAGCTCCGTGTTTTTTGTGCTTGAGTCCTCTGGCCTGATGGGAACTCCAACTGCTGCTGAAAGTGATGAAACTCCAGGTCCGGGATTGGACATTTTTAGATTTTCTAACTCGTCCAGGCAGAACGTTCTCTTTACTGACGGTAAAATTCGTCTTGTTTTTGATTACATTTCATTTTTTGTGTCAAATAGAAAGTAATTTTAATTTGTTTTAAAACTGAAGGTTTTCGTGGATCTCACATGAAATCAAAATAAAAAAAATAAAGTTTCGGATGTGACATTCCAGGAAAAGGTCAAGTCAAGTCCACAAGGACATCATTTCCTGTGAGCTCATCAGCACGCCGTCATGCCTCCCAAAGGGCCGCAGGACAGGCGGGAGGGGAGGTCACGGAGTTGTTTTTGAAGGAGCCAGTGTTCTGGGTTTCTGGGAAACGTTCATGTGACAGAGGAGATCACTGCTGCTCATTCAGACGCCTCATCAAGCCGACTTTGGCGGTTTCAGACATGATGGAGACCCACCTCACACATCTGCTGACACACAGCAGCAGAGGAACCATGCTTGACAGCTACAGCTCCAAATGGAAACACAACGAGAGGATCTAGAGGCAGTGGCAGGTCCTCCACAGAACTTCTCTGTTGTGGACTCCCTTCACGGTCCTAACAGGGACGGCTGTGGGCGAGCTGCTGATCTTCTTTAATGTGTTCAGTTGTGATGTATACGTGTGAAAATGTCTGAAAACCCCAAAACAGAAAGTCCTCCCCAGAGCTGAGGTCTCAGTCATCAAACGCCTCGTTTGACTTTTCCTGCAGTTTGATGATCAGAATCGTTTGACTGAATGTAGATGAAGATAAACATTAATGAACAGAAGGAGCTCTCTTAGTTTACAGATTTTTATTTGCACGTCCACTGATTGTTAACAAACCCAACACAAGGTTAGCATCCAGGTCTACAGCAGGGGGCGCTCAAACACTAAAGCTCTGAGGACTTCAGACAGGAGGGGAACCAGCTCACGTCTTCACATCTATACAAATCTACAGTCCGTCAGGCTCTCTGTCTGCGGCGCCGCTTCCAAACACCATCCGGATCCAAAGGCGAGGATGGAGATCAGGCTGCGTGTTGCGTTTTTCTTTGAAACTGTTTTCTTCAGAAGCAGATTTAAGGTGGAATTACTTCAAAATGTGCTTTCTGAAAGTCGACTCGCAGTCGCCAGACATCACTCAGGAAAAACAGAAATGAGACAATGATTGAAAACAAACGGCGCCTCCTGCTGGCTGACAGAATCACAGGGTTGTAACAGAAAAAGCATCAAGTATCAAAAGAAAGAGAGAACAGGAAGTAGAGCTGCAGCTGCTGGTCAGCTTAGACTTTCTGTGATGGATCAGATGTTTACAGGACTAACAAGCAGGAGAAGGTTCTGGAGGATGGAAACCTTTACAGAACCGCAGATTTCTGTTTCCAGAAGTCTGAATGGTTCTGTGATTGACCTCATCCTGATGCTCCACAGCGCCCTCTGGTGCTGTTTTCCCTCTGCACAATAATCGGATCTGTTTCGATAACTCAGATGTTTTCATTTTGAGACGTTTTTGTTCGTGAGACAGAAAACATTTTTGCTGACGTTCACACGATGAGTCATTTTAGTTTGAAAAGCAGCCTGACCTGGAATTCCACCTGCAGCCATAAGGAAGCAAAGAGGAAGTCTTCAGTCCAGAAACATTTTTGAGTAAAACGTTAAAATACTGCAGTAAACCCCGCCTCCGTCTGACCTCTGACCTTCAAGCAAACGTCTGAAGAACTTGTCTGGTTTCAGAAACGGTAGACTGCTATTGTTAAAATTTATGACGATTTTTTGTATGAGGGAGAAGCTCTGATACTGTGGCCCCGCCCTTAAATCAAAGCCCACCCCCCCAGCAGTTTTCAGTCATGTGACGTCTGCGCAGACACAGAGGGAGAACAACAGATGGCGCAGCAGTTACAGAACGACGGAAGTGAAAAGATTTTCAATCGTCGTCTGAAGGGCAGCGCTAACTGCTAAAGCTAATTATTAAACTCCTTTCCAGATGTTGTTGTCATGGCTACCAATGAACGATGATTGATGTAAATACATCTACATAAATGTTTTTAAATGCCCCTCAGAGCTGTCGTCCAGTCGAGCTCTTTCTAAATAAAAGTTTCACAATCGCTGAGGAAAGCATTTTTCAGGAAACCAGGAGAGATGAGCTGCAGTTTGACGCCAAGTTTCCGGTAAAATAACTTTTGTTTCGTTAGCATGCGTTGAACATTCAGCAAACAGAACCGCTCTGCTGTCAGCTTCTTCTAATGTGTTTTCATTTTGAACGGATTCATTTCCATCATGTCTCCATGTTTCTGTTAGTTCTCATCCTCCTTTCCAGCAGGTTCTGGTTCCTGATCGGAACCGGACTCAAACTTTTCGTCATCGGTTCCGATGAACTGTTTAAAGCGCTGAAACGTTTGAGGCCTCCTCTCCTGTCAGCAGGTGAAGCAGAACCAGAGCCTGGAAGCTCCTGCTGGTCCTCCAGAGCAGCTCTTCTTCTGGGAGGAATCAGCGTTTGGTTACAGGTTACAGAGGCTTCTCGTCCTCCTGTCCATCTCTGCATTCAGGTTTTTTATTCTCACACAGACATGCAATGACCTGCATGGCAACAGCACTGAGAGGTGGTGGTGGTGGGGGATCTTTAACCTCATCTTTTTGGAATCACATTGGAGCCCCCCCCCAGCAGACACAGACATGAGATCAGTCTTCAGGAGCTTCAGATGTTTTCAGGATTCTCAGATGTGGGGCGGAGGAGAACAGAGATGGAGTTGAGCTATGGTCACAGCAGTGTGTGTGTGTGTGTGTGTGTGCGCGCGTTGGTGTGTGTGTGAATGTGCTGTACAGAGTCTTTTTCCTGTCCCAGCCGCTCCTCCTCCCTCAGAACTCGCTCAGGTTGTGCCATTTAGAAATCTGCCGGCGGGGGTTTTCGCACACCTCCCTCCAGTGGGAGGCGCCGGAGGGGCAGGGGCTGTGCAGGCCGAGCAGCAGGCGGCCCAGGACCTCGTTCTTGGTGGTCCGGTCAAAGTCGACCACCAGGAACTCCACGGAGATCTCGGGCAGCAGCTCGGGCGGGATGTCGTAGATGAAGGACTCATTGAAGACGGGGTTCAGGGTGCACTTCTTCACGTGGGTCTTCTTCTTGGCGATGCGTTTGCGGCCATAGAAGACGTTCACTTTCACGTAGGGATCTGACAGCAGAAGAACACGCATCATGAGAAATGACTAAGGATGTGGATATTTTTATTTAAATCTTTGTTTTGATTTATTGAAGACAGATTTCTGATTTTTAGCATTAATAAAGATTGCTGTTTTAAATAAATACCCCCCCATCATGCATCCATTATTAGCATAATCAATGTTAGTAATTATTGTTCTATGTGATCTTTCACAATGCTGTGACCTGGTTGTGAATCCTGTTTAGGCTGAAACAGGACAGAGGGTGGTTTCATAACGCCTCATGAACGTGATTGATTTTTATCAAATGTTGCCCCCTACAGGCTGTCTGGCAGAAGTGACCTTAAGATTCTGCCCATTCGCAGAAATGTGATCCGGATTCTGTTAAGATCGATTCATAAATGAGTTATCCTGGTCCTGATCATCTTCAGAGTTGCTCTGCTTCTTCTTGGTTTTGTTCAAAGTCTTTGGTCTGAAGTTCAGGAAGAGAAATCTCACAGGTACTCACTGGCTGACAGGCCGGTCATGTCCATCTTGGGGAGGTGTCGAGCCTTCAGAACGACCACGCTGAGGCGGTGGGAAACCGGCTGGTAGGACAGAGAGGCCAGCAGCTCTCCACGGCTCTCACACTGCAAACACACAGAAGACAGGTTCAAACCCTGCAGCTGCATGGATGAACCAGAAGAATTAACTAGAACGTGTGAAAGCTGATGTCTGACTGACAACTCAATACATTTAGAAGCTGAATTGATTGTTTGGAATCTGCAGATAATTTCAGCTGAGACTTTGCTGAAGTTCTAAACTCTCCCAGCTCCTCCCAGAAGAGCTGAGTCGGTCAGCAGGAAGTGACCTCATGATCTGCTGTCAGCAGACTGAGGATGTTTACAGCCTCATCATTCTACGGTTAACAAGATAAACACTAAATGGGTCGTCTGTCTCTGAGACAGACGGGTTTCCGTAGTAACAGACACACTGAGGCAGTGTTGAGGGTCAGGATGATGATGTCATCATCAGCTGAGGCCCTCACAAACACATTGTTTGGTCGACTTTGTTCACCTGCATGTTCCTCTTGGCGATCTGCTGGCTCAGGTGGACCCGGCCCGTGCTCAGGTCAAAGTCCTTGAGCGGCACCACGGCTTCCCCAATGACATCATCGCGGGCGAAGCGGTCAAAGCTGAGCACCAGGAAGTGCAGTGTGAGCTCGGGCAGCGAGCTGTAGGCCACCCCATAGAAGGTGAAGGTCTCGTCAAACAGCGGGTCCAAGGTCTTCCTCAGCACACGGGTCTTGACCCGGTGCTTCTTCTCGGGCAGGATGGTCATCTTCACGTACGGGTCGGAACTCCCCGCCTGCTCATCCATGGCGGGGAGCCCGCAGGCCCCGACGATGGTCACCACCAGGGCCTTTTTGGGGAAGTTG
Source organism: Adrianichthys oophorus (assembly GCA_036245035.1). Classification (NCBI taxonomy): domain Eukaryota; kingdom Metazoa; phylum Chordata; class Actinopteri; order Beloniformes; family Adrianichthyidae; genus Adrianichthys; species Adrianichthys oophorus. The sequence continues at coordinate 406,005 of BSAI01000013.1, read as the reverse complement.
TAGTCGACGGAGAGGCTGATGGAGCCAAGGTTGGGCTCGGGTTCAGGCTCGGCGCCTGCGGGGGTGAAGGGGGACGCTGTCTTGCTGCTGGTCTGGCTGCTGCTAGCGGAGCTGCTGTCCAGGCAGCAGTAATCGGCACGCACGGGTAACGCCCGCTCTAGCCGACCCTGACCATGGGGCACTGCTGGCGCAGTGGGGGGCACCAGGTGACTCATCTGCAGCTGCCCCGGGACGTCCAGGATGTTGTTCTCTGCATCCACCAGCACCATGCCCCTCCCTGCTGAACTGGCGGCACCGCCCCTCTCCCCATCAACGTCAGAGCGGTCGGCGCGCCGAATTCCACGGACGATCCTCTTGCTGCCGCTGAGGGATTCTGGGTAAATGCTGATCCCCTTCAACATGTGGATGAACTTGTAGGGGGGGTCCTCAGCGTCACAGTAGCGGTCCCCGTGCAGCTTGTAGCGGCCACTGATGCGCAGGTACCGGCGCTGACAGAATGACCAGAGCAGAACCAGAATCACCATGACCAGAACCAGAACACCAGCTCCCAGGAAGCCCGCCAGCACTGGAGACATGGCTGAGAGAGACAGGAGGGGGGAGTCAGACACACAACTGTTGTTATACAAACGCACATCAGGTCAACCTCTGCTCCAAAAACATGGATGTTCGGTCCAAACCTGACCTGCACCGGCTGCAGGACTAAACCTAAAACCAGATGTGATTCAGCATTTATGAACCATGAGTCAGCATTTCTGCTTCCATGAACTGACTGATGACTCTTGAGACAAGCCTCTTTTGTCTGAACTCTTCTTTAGTCTTTTAGAAGTTTGTCTCACCACTGGAGAACTAGCAGACCTCTCCTGTGTTCAGAAGGTGCAGAACTGAACCCTGTGACCTCCCGCTGTTCAGGTTAAGCAACAAACGGAGGATTCTTTATCATGACTCAACGATTCTCAGTAAGTCAACCTTTAAAGTGGATTTATCCTTAAAACTCTCCTCATTTGTCTGTAAGAAATGATCAGCTGTTAAGTTTGGTTCAAAATTCCAACCTTTTTGTGATTCTGTCGTCACACTCCTCATCTTCATCATCAATCATATCCTCATTATTCTCATCTCCATTCTTAAAATCTTCCTCCTCATTGTCATTATACTCACCATTCTCATCGTCCTCATTATCTTCATCAGACTTATCATCCTCATCCTTCTTATCATCGTCATTATCCTCATGATTTTCATGTCTTCAAAGCATTAAGATAGACTGAACTCTTTTTTAAATTAGGTTGAAATAAAAGCAAATTTAAATAAAACAGTTTTAGTAACTGTCACATTTATTTTATAGGAGATATTTCATAAAACTTTTTAACTTAAAATTCAGGCCAGGGTTTCATTACCATGACCTGAATAATAATTACTATGTTTAGCACAAGTAACTTTATTTATGCAGCTCAAAGCTTGTAAACTAGTAAAAAAAACTGTTATTTACTGATTACTGATGAAATCAAAATGATTTATATTCTGATCTAGAACTTTTGATCCTCCATCTGGCAAAAATATTTCTAGAGAAATCCAAACCTTTAGTAAAAACAGCAGAACACGCATTCCAGACACTTTATCCCACACGTTCTGGATAAAAGAACACAAACTGAAGAAGAACTCACATCTTTTCTGTCATGAACGTTTCTGCCTGAAGTAGATCTCTTGAAGGAGGACTAAATCCAACACGATTTCAGGTGTTTGAGTTTGGAGAATTCATAGCTGTCCTATAATAGTGTCCTGCTCTAATAAAACACTGAGACCGGTTCCAGGTTCTTGCTGAGGCTGGATTCTGATCCAAACCCAGATTGTCAGAAGCAGAACCTGAATGAACCTCTGATGAAGAATGTGGTTTTACATAATCTGATCTGAAAGTGGCTCTGGGGCAGTCACTGTCTGTCCTCATGAAAGGTTCTGATGAAACGAGACCAAATGTCAGCCACAGACGTGGAGAACACTTCCTAAAGTCTGAAGAGGACACCCTCGTAGCAGATGATGTAAACCTCAGGATTTACCCTGGGACATGGGGGGGTCTGAAAACCCTGACAGTCTGCAGAGGACTTAGACAAGAGAAAAGTGAAGCTAGAGAGAGGAGTAGGAGCTGAAGGGACAGAAAGGAGGAGGTGCAAGAGCTTGAGGAGCTCTTTGTTTACAGGGAACAGAGGAGGCTTGTTGGACGCACTAATGCAGCGATAAACACACTTCATGGGGGGGGCATTCTGCAGCTCCTCTCTGCAGAAGCACAGCAGCTGCACACCTACATCTCTATGACACACAACAGCGGAAACCCAAGCCAGCAAAGGTTATTAGGGGTGTCAGAATCATATCCACGTCTTATATGGTTTCCAACCAATCTGCCATCGGAGCTCCTTATTGTTTAAACACACCTGATCCAGGTCATCAGTGGCTGACGAGTCAGCATTTCTGGAAAACCAGTAGGATGCCGGCCCTCGAGGCCTGGAGTTTGACACCCCTGTATATGATCAATCTCTTCAGTAACACATTAGTGCCTGAAACAAACAACCCAAAGAGACCATGAGTTTGAAACCTCTGAGACAAACTGTTGGGCCATGGTGGTGGGGGGGTCTATTTAACTTTAAAGTCCCACTCTGATCATCTTCTGATCTGTTTTCAAAGTGATCCCAGTGGTCTTTGAACTATGATGACGTTGTTTAATCAAAAACCTGTGTGGTTTTCCAGGACATAGTTTCTGCAGAGCGACAGGAGTTCATTAGAAAATCCTGGAAATGAGCTGTGGGTGTGGAGCAACCCCGCCCCCCTTCCTCTCCAAAAATGGCAAAAATGGCGCTAAATATCAGTTATCCAGCCGTACAGTTTGGATCCAGATTCCAGCTTAGACCAGGAAAACAAAATGGATCTGTTTGTCTGTAAGTGGATGCATCAGAATGGAGCAGAGCAGGGAGCTTGTGGTTTCCCAGCAGATTGCGTGTATCACAAATACGATCTTTTTCAAATAGAATCTTTACATCTGCTCCTGATTCACGACAATTTGAATCAATAAAAACCCAGAGATGCAAATTTAAGCTTAACTTTCTGTAAATATGTTTTCCAACATCGGAAATTTTTCAGAAGAACATGTTAGAAACGCCTAAAAACATGATTTCCATGGGAGCAGGTCACGTTTGGCCTCAGAGCATCGGCTGAAGCTGAGGCTGCAGGAACCTCCTCCTGTTGTTTCATTCACACTCTCAACACATGATGTCATCTTCTGGAGAGAGCTGGAGGCTGCTCACACGGCTGCCTGGCAACCAGCATACAGGCGCACTCACACCCGGAGAACCGACTCACAACCGGAAACCAAAGAACAACAAAAGCCTCTGTCAACGTGACCTAAGTCATTCATACGGGGCAGAACCGGGCCTGGTTCCGCCTCTGAACCTGCAGGTAAACGGGTCGATAATATGAGAACAATGAGAGAACAGCAGCGAGGATCCTGCGCATGCGTGGCCTTTTCAGGCGAACGGTACAGACATGACGTCACCCCTCACCCACCCATACTGGCACGCGCACGCACACAAGCAGTAGACAGCGCGCGCGCGATGAGTGCACATTGACATAGAACACGGTCTGATATCCGGTCTGTGTGAGTGACTGACAGTTTTTCCTGTCGTTTTTGAAACAATCATGAAACAAAAAAAGGTTTTTGTACAAAATCACCCAAAAAAAAACAAACAAACAAAAAACCCACAAACTAAATCCGAACTGCTCCCGCACATCTGCAGTTTGGACGGATAATCCCTAGAAAAAGAATCCGTAAATTCGAATAAAATTCCTTGTAATAATAAAAATCAAATCTTCTGTGAGGAATGTCATTGAAAACAGGCGCCTTGGGCCTCTCGGGCATATAACGGGTCGGTGCTGACGGTGAAGCGGGCCCGGTTCACGGACCAACTCGGTATTTTAACGGCGGAATCTTCCAGAAAAACACGAAAACCTTCAGAAATGCGACATTTTCACCGAACTACCGCAAAGAAGCACGGATGAAGCAGAAGAATCCTCACCGTAGGCGGGTCCCAGCTCCACCATGTCCGCCATTTTGTGGCTCGGTTCTGCGGTCTGGACGGTAAGAAAAGAGCAGGAGGAGACACCAACGGATTCCGTCCGCCTTCACTTCAGATCCATGGAGGAGCGACGACCTCGGAGGATTCACCAAAAACGGAGCCGCTGTTACCGGGAGGAGGCCTTCATGCATCCGCGCGGAGCAGAAGGGCGCGCGGGCGTCGCTGACCAGAGCACTGCTTCAGTGATGCTCGCGCGAGGATGCAGGGAGGCTGCGCGGAGCAGCGCGCGATGAGACTGGGAAAAGATCGTTTATGAGAGACAACATGTCACTACGCGGTTAGTTTAGCGTAGCGTGGCGTTTTTTTTTTAGCCCATTTATGTCTTTTACGAACTACTAATATTATAAAATGAAAAATAACTAACCATGTGTAAAACAATTGCTTTGAAGATAATTTTAACTTCTGACATTTTCAACAAACACGTTTAACATCAAACTTTAGTTTTTCACAATGATTACCAGAGTGAGAGCTCTTTCTATCCTTTTGGTCTTTGAATTGGTCCTCGCGGGAGTGAAGTCCTGCGCAGCTTTGATGCGTCACCCACAACAGTTAGATAATAAACAGGAAATGTACTTATATGTACACAAACTAATTTAGGTATGCGCAAAAGAAAATACAAATAAAAATCTACAGAAATTCAGTTTATTTGTCTTTGAGAACTGATTTTTGTCAAAAGAGCTGCAAGAAGAAAAACGTCTTTGCTAAGATTCTATTGAGCAGCTGCTCCTCATAAAACTGTATAAAAATCTGAAAATAAAGTCACATTAGTAACAAGAACCGCATAAACAAAGCTTCTAGAAAGGATTGTATATTTACAATAAAAGCTTTATGATCTAAATGCATGTAATAATCCTATCAACCTTACATCCTACCATCAGAGTTTGATTTCTTTCAGGCATGGGGGTGTCTGCTGTATGCCTCCCCACGCTCCCTGTCAGTGTTTTTCCTCATATGGTTGGATCTCTGTTGGTTCTCCTCCATCAGATGCTTGAATGGTCAGATGAAGCTGCTGTCAGGGTCAGGGTTAGCTGTGCTTGTGTTCATTCGTGTGCAGCTGAAGGGTCGACTGTCCTCCTGCCCTGCAGCTTCAATCTGTGAAAGTATTTCATCAAACATATAAAAAATAGTTGGAAATGTTAATCAATTTTTAATGGACTTAAGTTCCTGAAAGAAAGCATAAAAACTCTTGAAAACATTTGACTTTATGCTTTGTGTTCAGTCTGAGATAACATCGCCTGTCATCCATTGGATTTTAAGAACTTTTTATTTTTGCTTTTTTAAATCATATTCATGAATATGACATTTTCAAAGCCTGAAAAAAGTTTTAATAAATACATCAGCAGCAGATGAACTGCAGTGTTTGTGTTTGCAAAGTCACTGACATGCAGTGAGACACCTGAGTGTCTGCGCAGCTGCTCTGCTCGTCTGCTGTCTGCTCTGTTTCTGCTGATAGTTTCTCTTATTTGGCTTCCTCTATTTACTTCCTCTGGTGTCAGAGTGTCTGATGCTTTTTCCTCCAGCCTGCCAAGTCTTGTGAGCCTTTGAATGTTCTGACCCATTTCGCTCTGACCTGTGAGTTTGCCCTATGCCCTGACTGTTTTCGCATATCTGGATTTGGATTTTGCCCGTCCGACTGGGGGTGTGTGGGGGGAGGCAGGAGTTGGGATGTTGCTTTACATGCTGCGCATGTCTCCTTTACATGTCTCCTTTACATGTTTCCTTTACATGTCTCCTTTACATGTCTCCTTCCTGATGAGGTGTGGGGAGAACCACAGTATATGGCTGATCTTCATCCAGAAAAGGACTTGGACTCCCGACTTGGATGTGAGTCACAGTCAAGTCTCACCAGCAGAAACGTGAGACTTGACCTCTAGCACTTGAAGCTTAAGGTTTGGCTTAGCAAGGCTTATTCTCAGAATTGATTTTGTTCTTTTTCTCCAGGAAGTTACCAGCAGGTGTCACAATAACAGTTCTCTTTTCAGAGCTTTTGCATTTAGAACACTGAGGCTTCAACTGTTGGTTGGTGCGTCTTCACAGGCTGTTTAATGACAACTTCTGTTTATAAAATGTTCTTTTTAACTAGAAGTTGTAAGAGTACCAGGATGAAGGTTTGAAGTATGGAGTCTGCATCAACTGGTTTAAGGCAGCTCCACGTTACGTCCAGTTGGATCGCTTCATCCTCTAAACATTCCAAGTGTCTGCAGTCCCACATCCCTGCATGTTACAGGTCTCCCAGTTTAAGGCACATCCTGACCGTAGACCGCTTTTCCATGACAGTTCAGTTCTTTCCTGTACTCAAACTTGGTGGAGGAGACCAATTAGAATTGAATGAAACTCCTGTTAAAGTCTTTCGTCTGTGATGTACTCTTCATTTGACTCGTCTACAACTGTTCAACAGAAATATAAAGTTCTGTTCAGAATGACTTTATTCTCAATGAGTGGAACCAAATGAAGAGACTCTGTTCAGAAAACAGAAGATGATAAACATCAAGAGCAATTAAAAGTGTTTCCACACATTGGACTGGAATGATGGTTCATCCGTTTTTACTGTAACACGTGTTGTCTGCTGGGATGGACATTATAATAAAATAAAAACACCATGTCTCAATCCAAACGGTATTTCCCAAGATCGATCATTGATTTATTGATCTGTATATTTTATGATTTCTGAAATAATGTTGTCTGTTTACATAATCATTATGCACTTCGTCTCTGTCATGTGATTTGTTGATCCTGAAGGATTCTGAAGGACCTGAATCTGTGTTGGTAAAGTATAAATATCTGATCAGAAGTTAGGAAGCGGATTGTGACACTTTAGGTAAAGAAAATGGAAAGGCAGAGCAGGGGTGGGATTATATAGGTTTGCTTCCTCACACTTATTTCAAGCAATCTATTGAACTTTTTGTGACAATTTTAATAGTTAATAGTTTCAGTGTGTCACGTTCTAAATACAAAAGAACAAATATATACATGCAGGACTCTAAATGAACTGTTTTGGTTACGAGCTGGGGTGGCCAATAACACCCAAAGTCTATCAATCAAATCTGGACTCTATACCAGCCAAACATTTCTATGGAAAAAAATGTGTGTATTTCAAAGTAAAACAGTTACTCACTTTATTTATAATGTTTCAGTTCATGATTATTCTCTCACAAAAACAAAGCACTAAAACTAATAGAAAGTGTAGTCTTATGTCAGGCTTTATAACATTACAGAAATGTATTGTTATTTTAATAAAAGACACTTCTGATCTCTGAACTTTTTCATGGACATATACCTTTCTTTAAAACATCGACTTGCTTTTCCTACAAACATTACACAGCAAAACGTTGGACGTTTTCAGTACTGACCAACATGAACTGTTTATTGTCTTTTGTGAGTCAATCCTGACGACAATATTGAGCACAAAGCTGCAAAGTCCATGGGAGACCTGCTGGACCCTCGTGTTGTGGTGTGGTCATCTTTGTCGCTTACAATTTGTGTTTTTAAGAGATTTTTTAAAAAATGATATTTTATTATTTTTTTTATGAAAGCTTATTGCATTCAGTTAAAAAAAGAAGAACTTCCTATTTTCAATTGGATGCAATATGCTACCTTAAAGATTCAAACTAATGATAAACAATAAGATCATTACTGTAAAGTTTGATTGTTTTTTTTTTTTTCAAAAATGTCACGCATAGAAAAACATGCAGATACTGAAAAATCTGCAACATTTTTCCTCATTGTGTGTTCTTACAGATCAGTGTGTTGTAGTTGTGAGTCTAAGACATTTCAAAGAGTAACAATGACATGGAACAAAAAGTGAGTGTGTGTTTGTGTTGGAGGAGATCAGTGTGAGCAAATGCTAGAAATGACCAGCGCACCTAAATGCAGCAATAGCGAGCTCTTACTGAAAGTGCGAAATTCCATGCAGCTCCTGAATGCACCAGCTGCTGCGGTGAATGTGAGGATTAAATCTGTGCAATAAAGTCAGAAGGAAATGTTTGAACAAACTCTTGGATGGATGATTGTAGGAAGGGAAGGCAGACGCCTAAAAGTCGTAGTTGTGAGTTTGAGCCCCGTGTCAGAGATGATGAACAGTGTCTCAATGTCAAAAGTTTGACCCGCATTTGGCGGGTGGACGGGTGTTAATTTAGAGCCCTGTGTGTCTGTACGAGTAACTGATCATTGTATTATTTGATGAACTCACGAGTATTTTCCAATCAATTTCATGCCTGATTATCCTATGTTTGATATGTCTTTGTATGGATATAAACCTCTGTTGTTTATGCATTCTTCTTGGTTTGATTGCCTGAAATAAACCATTTCCAATCTAATCCTATTTCACTATAAAATGATTTTTAATGGTTTAGGTTGATTTGATTCACAACTTTCCTCAGACAGATTGATGTGATTGGACGGTAGGAATATCAATCACTCATTACACCTCAAACATAAACCTCAAGGTTTTGATGATATTAGAACAAGAACTTCCTAAAATCAGGTTTTGAGGAACTCAACTGCTATTAGTTTTGCACAAATGTTTGCAGAGATCCTGTTGCTTCCATCTTACCTTGTGGATCCTTTAATGCAGCTCACATTATTTTCTGGATCTTTTGGAGCTGAAGCTTTTATTAAACAACTTTCACTGTGAATTACAGCAACAATGTTTTGATCTCCTCAACAGTTTGCACAATTCCTTTTTTGATTCTTGTGCATGTTAAAGATTTAAAACTCCTGAGGATAAATGTCCTCTCATGTTTCCAGAGTCAGGAATTAAAACCTTGATCACTGAAAGCATTTTGACTCCAAGAATAAAATCACAAAAATAAACTTCCTGTAGAGAAAGATAGACGGAAGTTAGTCACCATTAGTCGTTTCCTTTGTATTCTAAGGTCTGCCTGACAGATTTCTTCATTTTTTCTCAGAGGTTCAGCTCTGAGGAGGAGCAGTGAAGAATGCAGGTCCAGCAGCTGATGATTGTTTGGAGCTTCAAGTTTCTTCTGGCAGGTAGGACCAACATGAGTTCAGACTGTTCCTTCTATTGCTGCTGTTTTCATCAAACTCACAAAACGGAGGATTTGACTCTAGAAATCTTCATGTTCAGAGCTGAGTAGGGACATTTACTGAAGGAAGTATGACCGTTCTGCCCTGGACGTGCACCATCATGTCTGATCTCTGAACTGAAGCTAACTTGGGGCTGCTCAGTCCTCAGAGGGAAGACTAACTGAGACAGCAAAGTGTAGTAAATTATTACAACCACACGTGCACACGTGCAGCGTTTCTATGTGCAGGCATGTTTGATTTGTTGTCGGGTGGGTAGATCCATTAAACTAAACTTTGACTTACTTTGAGCATTTCAGTCAAACATTTTTGGCCCGTTGTTGAGGTGGGCGGAGTAAACTCTGGTCAATGTGTTGCTCCAACTTCAGGCTTGAGTTTTACCCTAAAGAGTTGTACAAATAATATCAGAAATGATCAGACTCATGTTTTAGTCTGTGGTTTGAATCATTTCCATCTTCTCTCTGCAGGAGCTAAACATCCAACAATCACATATTCATTCATTAGAACATGTGCAGTTGAAGGGTCCACTGTCCTCCTGCCCTGCAGCTTCACTCCTCTGAAGTCTTTAACCAATAATAGAGGAGATCCACCAAAGATCGTCAGAGTCCTCTGGTGCAGGAATCATTCCATCTGTCAAGGAACCACTCCCTCTGTGTTTGACAGTAATTTATCATACACAGATCCTCATTTTCAGTACCTGGGAGACATGAAAGGAAACTGTACTTTACAGATCACAAACATTCAGCTGGAAGATAAGGCAACATATCGCTTCAGAATGGAAGCTGATAACTCTGCTGGACATTTCACCAACCAAACAGGAGTAGAAGTCAGCGTAGAAGGTAAGAGCAACATGTCCAAAGTGTGTCACTAATCTTCTTCAGTCTTTCCAAAAAGTGAATTCAAACTTTTGATCATTTTCAGAAAATCCTGTAATGAGAGTAACAGGAAGTAACGGCTCAGAGGTCAGAAGAGGTCAGACAGTTTCCCTTCAATGCACCACTTTCTCCTGCACCTTTGATCATCTCAGCATCTCCTGGTTCAGAGATGACCATGCCCTCCCAGAGGCTAGCCCCACCCTTCTTCTGGGCCCTCTGACTGCAAAGGATTCTGGGAACTACAGCTGTGTTCTGGGGACAAAAAAGTGGAGGCGCTCTGATCTCTTTAGCCTGCAGGTGGAGGCTGACCCTGAAGGTGGGGGCAGTGTTGGTTTTGGGCAGTATGGGTGGCGATTCTAATGGTGTATGGATGAAAAAAAGCCGCAGAAGAACGGAACACTGTACAGTCCTCTTGGTAACGCTGATACCCCCCTTAAAGTCTGTGGCGGGGCGGGACGGCAGGAAGCCACCTGCTCTCTGATTGGACAGTTTGATTTGTGGCCCTCCAATCATAAAGACGTGTAAAGACAGGGACAGAATTCGTAACCGCAACTTCAGGAGCTCACATGCAGTTTTCTGCTTCGCATCTGCAAAAAAAAAAAACGCTTGAAAAAAATGTAGAAATTATTTCACAAATGTAAATCTTTTATATGGCCGTGCAGGTCCCTTTTTACACATCTGCAAACCTACAGTTTTTGGGCAGATTCATTTTGCAGTATGATGAAACTTGATTTATGTTTGAACATGCAGATGCAGTTTTGAATCATTATGGCGTCATATTGAGCCCATAGTTCAGTTAAACTGTGGGTCTCTCAAATGAGGTCAACGAATGGCTGAGGAGGGCGGGGCCAGAGTCTACTTTTTACATTTTAAATAGTCAGTCATACTGTGACATTCTATAACCCACATTTTAATACCAACATATTCATTCATGCATTTTTTAAGTTATTTTCGTTGTGAAATAAAAATAGGGAACAGAAAACGATGTGGTCACAGAGGTGAAAATTGGTCAACTCCTTTGGTGGAGAAGTTTATTGCCAAGTGTTAAAACGCCAGAGAGATGGAAGGAAAAAGGTCAAAGCCATGTGGTGCCCAGTTTAGAAAAAAAGACAAGAAGGAGAGAAACAATTCAAAGAAAAGGATATGTCCCCATAGCTAGAGATGCACGTTATCTACTGCTACCGCGGCTGCCACAACATCATCATCGACCAAAACTTTCTTTTGGTCGATGACCAAAACAGAAGTAGGCCTAAATGTTGTAAGTGATATCATTGTTTCATTTTTAAGCTTTCATTTTCTTCTAAAACTTTCAGTCTACTTTTACTTGCATTGACAGCTGAATGTAACATCAGTGGTAACCCTCAGCACGTCACGACTCACGAGTCTGCTGGAACACGAAGGTTTTATTGTATAATTAGTTGATAAATGTTGAATGAGCTGTGATGGTTCTGCAGCACGCTGCTGCCGCCACAAGATACTAATGGGACAAATAACTTCTGATTAGTCTTTTCTTTAATAATAACTAATTAACGTTTTCAGACATTTCTTTCACCAGTTAACCGGGGATTTTAGCATCTAAAGTGGGTTAACTCTGAGCCTGCAAGCATGAAGTTTCTTTTTATTTTTTTCCATCATGTTAGGTTCAGTCAACACAATTTTCAAAAATCTCTATGTAGTTTAAAAGATGAATATTACCAATTAGAGTATCTAAGCAGTCTAACATGGTGACAGGACATCATTTAACCAGTCATAACTGAAAATGCGCCAGTCATAGAATTGGAAACAGCAAAGCAAAGAAACAGAAAGCTGCAACGTTTCCATCCATGTTGTTTCCTCTGTGCTGAACCGTGAGAGTGAAACTTCTGAAAAGCGGGTGTTCCACAGGAGAAACGTCTCATGTGATCCTCGCCGTGGTTCTCGCCGTCGTGGTGGTTGTCATCGCTCTCTCCGTGCTCTTCATTCTCATTAAAAGGTACCTGACCATCTGCTGCACAAACATACATTGATGAATTTAAAATAGAACCGCCTGTTGAATCACATCAAATAAAATTCATTTTCATCTTTATTAAATACTTTTCTCTCATTTGAGTCCAGCAGAAAAGAAGTTCAATTTTTTTACTGTAATAGAAACCACAGAGACTTAAAAAAACATATTTCAGTTGAAATAATCTAAATGTACCTCATATTATTGTCTCTTTTGGACCAAACTTAGACCTGCTGTTTCCCTAAAACATGTCAGAATGGGACGATCCGTGTTCTGCAATGAAGGAAACAGGACTTTGAATCTCATAGATGATGGAGCTGCAGCTGCAGACAGATACATTTGATTCATTTAATGAATTTATTCCAAATTTTCATTTGTTAAATTTGCACTTATTTTTATGTTGGGCAACTTTTTTAAAAGTCATCAAAGCTTTCTAAGTTTAAAAACCTAGAGATTCTCAGCACATGTACATTCACCGGCCTTTTTATCAGGTCCACCTTGCTAGTACCAGTGAGTTTGAGTCCCGTGAAGTCATTGTCATGTTGAAGGAACCAGTCTGAGATGATACCAGCTTTATGACATGGAGCCTTATCCTGCTGGAAGCAGCATCAGAAGATGGTACACTGTGGTCATGAAGGGATGGACGTGGTCAGCAAAGTGTGACTAGAAAACATCCCCACACCATGACACCACCACCACCAGCCTGAACCGTTGATACAAGGCAGGATGGATCCATGCTTTATGTTGTTGATGCCAAATTCTGACCCTACAGCAGAAATGGAGACTCATCAGACCAGACGTTTTTCCATCTTCTATGGTCCCGTTCTGGTGATCCTGTGTGACTTGTAGCCTCAGTTTCCTGTTCTTATCTGACAGGAGTGGTACCGGTGTGTTCTTCTGCTGCTGTAGTCCATCTGCATCAGGGTTGGTGTTGTGTGTTCAGAGATGTTCTTCTGCAGACCTCGGTTGTAACCGGAGGTTTTTTAAGTCTTTGTTCTATCAGCTGGAACCGGTCTGGTCATTCTCCTCTGACCTCTGGCATCAACAAGGCATTTCTGCCCACAGAACTGCTGCTCACTGGAGATTTTCTCTGTTTCTGACCATTCTCTGTAAACCCTAGAGATGGTTGTGGGTGAAAATCCCAGTAGCTCACAGGCTGGTCTGAGTATTCTGATGCTCGGTTTGAACTGCAGCAGATCATCTTCACTATGTCTACAAGCCTAAATGCATGGAGTTGCTGTCATGTGATTGGCTGATTAGAAATTTGCATTAAAGAGCAGTTGGCCATTGAGTGAATGTGACAAGTGGGAAGAAAAGATTAAATAAAAGTCATTTTTTCTGAAGAACATTTTAGATCGATAACTTTCTGTGGTAAAAAGGATTACTTTTACTATTTAAGAGAAAACACATTTTAACCAGAAACACTTGAGAATGTGATCCTTTTGATTTGTTTTCTGAAACCATATTCTGCTGCAGGAGGCGAGCAGCTGTAAGTCAGAGCGATGGGGAAAGACAGGTGAGTATTATTTACTTCTGTTGTTTACTTTTCAGCTCATTCCATCGGGGATTGCTACAGAGGAGCTGCTGTCACTGATTCGCACAGGTGGTTTGGCAGATAAAGATCATCAAAACTGACGTTTCAAAATGAAACAAAAAATTTTTTCTCACTGACATACTTTCAAAATAAATTGCTGTAAAGTCTAATGAAGATTGGACAAAAAGGTGAAAACCTTTTAGAGCCGCAAACAAATTTGCTTTCTTTGTTTCTAAAGCTGTCCACATGAAGTTGTTCTTGGTTTTTGTGTCTTCCTGCTGTGGTTACAGCGCAGGGATGTAGTTCTGCCGTCTGGACATACAGGAGCAGCTCAGAGAACAGACCAGAACACGGAGGACATCAGCTACGCCACCCTTCAATTTAAACAAAGCAAGCCCAGCAGGTAGGAGGTTCATGAGGACTCTGTCTGTGAGCACGCAGCAAACATTTGTTTCTGCTGGAACTCAATGGTCCTCTGGTGTCATGTGAGCCGGCTGTCAGCAGATGTTTGTTAGGACAGTTTAAGGTTCAGGTTGAATGTTTTCAAAAAGATCTGAACGAATAAGACGAGCCTTCAATGTTTCTGTGCTTTTTTCAGCGCGGTGCAGCCGGATGCAGATGATGTGCTCTACTCCTCAGTGGTCACTAAAGGTTGAAGACAAATCCGTCTGAGCTTCCAGGACCTGAGAGCAGAACAGGAAGACGCTGCAGGACTCCCCGTCATTGATAGTTAGTCTTTGAATCAAACTTCCAAGCTGATCTCATCTGTGACCTTTAGCGGTTTATGACCTCAAACAAGAGTCTCTTCATCCCAGAGGAGGAGACTGAGAAGGTGAAGCTCAAGTCTATCACTCTTTCAGCTCCTGGAGCACCTTTTGGACATTCTTTAGTTTATGCAGATACAGTAAGGGGATATCTGATTAAAAAAAAACGCAGTTTCTAAAGTTTGTTTTCTAAGTTGTGTCAAAACAAAAACAAAAAATTCCACAAAATAACTTTTTTTAGCTTTCAGTTTGTCTCCAGTGTGCCTTTTCAGAAGTAGACAAATGTATGTAAATTATTGTATTTTTTATAAGGATTTGACATGTTTTGATTTCTTTAAAACATAATTTTGTAAGTTTGTTTCTGAGCTGGTGTTTCTGTGTAATGCTACACACAAAAATCAATAAAGAGAATCAGATTTATTTTGCTTTAGTCTGTTTTCTGCCACAGCAGTCAGAATTTAAATCTATTTCTGATAAAAGCCTGTCGTTTTTTCAGCTACAGGTGACCATAATTGTCCAGTTATTGGTGTTTGTTACCTGGGCTCCATTTGTTCTGGGGATGCTCATCATTTCAGCAGATTATTGATAGGAAACTGCATTTGACAGTTAATCTCTACATCAGCAGCACAAACGTTTCTGTCATTAAATATCCAACATTTAGCATCACTTTGATTTGAAACATTGATGTGTCGAACATTTAAAAGATTTTAATGTATTTGATAAACTGAGGGCAAAACTTGCTGTTTTTGCTTGTTGAGCAGCAGTGATGGAAAACAAGAGAAATCAGCGTTTAAGGACAAAGCATGAAGAATAAGGAGTTCAAAAAAGTGTTTTGGAGAGAAAAACCAAAGGTTATTTTTTGAGTACTTGCAGCGCCAACTTGAAACCATCAAAACCTAACCTAATGTGTTATGTTCCTATCAGCAAATGCTGGCAGGAAAACTTTATAGTGATAGCTTTCTAACTTAAGATCATCTTAAAGTAACTTTACTCTCAGTGCAGTAGTCCTGTTCTTTTTGCATGATGTTTGGTCAGAGCAGAAATCAGTGATAAGGCCTTGGGTAATTTGAACTTTGAGAAAGAAAAGAGAAGGAAGTTTCCTAATAGACCTTTGCCGAGAAATTCAGATGTCTGATGACAGAAGTTCAACTTTCAACAGTGAAAAGCCTTTACGGTCACAGCAGTTTGAAAACTTCCACTTTTCATCTCTTTAATTTTCACCAATGAGCTCCACTTTTTTTTTATCCTTATCTCTTATAGATCATTATGTTTTTACAGAAACTAGTTCCCATATTTTTATATGCATTAAAAGGAACAAAGACAGCAATAATAAAAATGCTTTAGAAAAGATCAAACTTTCTGAGCATTGTGGAAACATAAAGTCGCTCCTGGTCTGTAAAATACAATTTTTCGAATTATGTTATTATTATTATTATTTTTAAATATTTTATTTTGTCAGGAGCTTTATTTTGATACCGCCTATCTCTTCCGGTGCAGGAGGTCACCATTCGAGACAAACATGGCGGCGCCCGACGAGCTCTTTTGCTGGGAAGGAGACTGGGGTTTGCCGTCGGTCAGCACCGACTGTCTGGTGGTTCTGGTGAGTATCCGACCTCACCGGTCCGCTTCGTCGGTCCTGTTGCTCCAGGGCCACATTCCCGCGGAAGCGCCCGGAAGAAGCTTGGTTCTACGGCTAACCGATGCCAAAGTTCAAAACAGCAGAACGAAGCCAACCGGCGGTTGATTTTTAATTTTGTTTTAGGGAAACTGACGTGACGTAGCGACGTAACAGGCAACGTGCAGAACAGAAAATCGCGTATTTGATCGGTCACATGGTCCCTGAGCGCATGTCCTAACCACGCGGATCCAAATGCTGACAGCTGAAGCAGAGAATGACCGGAAGTTCTTGAGCTGAGCTGATTGACTCCAGGACCTCTGAGTCATGCTCGACTCCAAAGCGGTTCAGGTCTTTGCCTCCACTCCTGCATGATTGTGTTTGAAGAGAGGACGTAGAGAATCTCTGCAGCGCCATTCTTTCGTTTTTGCCCGTTTCAGGCAAATCCATTTGAAAGTCTGGTTCTTCTTCATGCTGGAGCTTCTCAGCATATGTCTGAGCTTTTTAAACTCCACAAACCTGAAGCTCGTGAGTCTTCAGCAGCGAACACCATTTATGAACCCAAACATGGATCAGCATTCCAGAGGACTCTGACCCATTCTTTCAGAATAAAAGTCTTGGAGACTTGAAGATGATCGACACATCGTTCCTCCACTGAATGACCAATCTCTGAAATTCTGGCTGTACTATATTTTCACATTTTTCCTGCTGAGAAAAAGCTTCAAACACACACTGAAGCTTCAAAGGCACACTGAAGCTTCAAATGCACACTGAAGCTTCAAATACACACTGAAGCTTCAAACGCGCACTGAA
>BSAI01000013.1:367547-389252 GCA_036245035.1 Adrianichthys oophorus | reverse complement strand
TTCAAACGCGCACTGAAGCTTCAAACGCGCACTGAAGCTTCAAACGCACACTGAAGCTTCTACAAATGTTTGAGGATGGACTATAAACTGCTCACCTCCAGCTGCGCCATGAAGCATGTCACAAACCACAATGGTTGACAGATCACACCCAACTTCTTCATTCAGTTCTGCTGAGTTTGTCTGCTGATGTCTTCTCATGAACAGCAGTGGATGAAAGCGATGAGTTTGCAGGATGTCTGTGCATCTCAGGATTCTGGGCTTCACCTATCAACTGCTCTGTTTATTGGTGAGCACGACAAATTGAGGGATTGGATTGTGGCTTCGTTTCAGATTTTATTGAAGAAACACTGAAACTTTCTTTGAATTTGATTTTAATGAATTTGAAGGTCCTTTTCAGAGTAAAAAGCTCTTTAAAAACATTTATGGCATTTGAAAATATTTGTTTTTGCTCTTGTTTCATGTTGATCAGAAAAATCTGTTTGCAGATTTACTGACGGATTTATTTATGGTTTGGAGACAAATGACTGAAAATCCTCTGAACAGACATGCTGACCCATTTAGAGATGGTGTGATTTCTGACATGGAAGTCTGCAAATGACCACCAGAGGGCAGCAAAGCCTCTTTAAAAAAATGAAAAAAGAACCAATCTTTCCATTTTAATCCCGTTTAGATCGTTCTTTTTCCCTCCACGACGTTCATTCTTAGGATTTTTCTATGTTTGCATCCCATAGAGAAATTTTGGGATATTTTCACACAAAAGGATTGAAGTTTTAACCTTAAAGGGTTATAGTTTGGATCCCTAAATCCTAATTTCTTTCTTATTAACTTAACATAAAAATCTGTCACACTGTTTCAAAGAGTATGCATAGTAGAATATGGCATCAGAACTTCTCATATAAATAAAAACAAACAAATTTGATCAGTTGATCAGAGTATTCGGTACATGTGACGTGTCTGCACGTTTCCCCTCTTCTTAAAAGAGGAAGCAGAACATTTCTCCACCAGTCTTCGGGCATCTTCTCAGTCTCTAAGCTCTTGTTAAACAGTCAGAAACTCTGAGTCACTCTAAGTTTTGGGACAGAGTAGTGGAAGCTAAGCTGAGGTCAGAAGTGAACATTTGTGAACCACAGTTTGGTTTCATGCAGAGAAGGAGAACCACAGATGTTTGCTTTGAGGAGAAGGTCAGAAGGAGCTGCTTTGTGTCCAAGTCTATGACTGGATCCAGAAACAGGAGCTGTGGTTTGGATCAGGAAGTCTGGAGTGACAGAGAAGAACATTCACAGAGCTGTAAGACAGTATTGAGATGTTCTGTAGGTGTGACAGGAGGTGGAGGTGAGACTGCACCAGGGATCAGCTTTGAGCTCCTTGGTTGCTGTGGAGTGGACAGACTGACAGATGAGGTCAGACAGGAAACTCTGCGGTTCAGAATGTTTGCAGACGATATTGTGGTCTGTAGTGAGAGTAGAGAGCAGGTGGAGGAACATCTGACATCAGCATCTTCATCACTCTCTGGGAGAGACTAGGGTGGATCAGGAATGAATCCATCAGAGGACCAGATCATGGTGGATGTTCTGGAAACAGATGAAGATGTTTGGCATGTTGAGAGGAGGAACAGGGAGGATGCTGAGGTTGGAGTTTCCAGAAAGGGGAGAAAAACCAAAGAGGAGATTCATGGATGGAGGAGGACATGAGGGTGGTGTGGAGGATGCAGAGGAGAAGGTTAGATGGAGGAAGAGGTGCTTCACCGTGGCGACCCCTACAGGGAGCAGTTTAATCCTAAAAAGTGTCTGGATTCTTTTAATTTCACATGAAACTTAGACAAATGCAAAAAAAGTTAAATGAATTATTTCTTCCTTTGATTAAATATTTCGTTTTTGAATAAGGAAAATCTATTCAAAAGTTGTAATATTTTTCTGCACATGAATGAAAACCCAGTTTAAATTTAGTATTGAACTCCAGATGCATAAAGCTGGTAGAAAAGCTTCAGAAATCTCTTTTTTTTATGTCAGATGTGAAACATTTGCGTTTCAGACATTATACAGTTCTTTTCATTGAAGCTATTTGATGCTATAAAGGGTTCCTGATGTTCCTGCAGCCGCGGGAAGCAGAAACCGGGTGGTGTGGAGATGTTGGCTGCAGGCGGAGACCACCCGGGACTCCTGCAGACAGTTTCCATGGCTGGTGGGGTCTGGGGGCCGGATGGTGCTGCCATCCTCCCAGGCTGTACTCATGGAAGGATTTAACCTGCCTGATCATTGTTGGTGTTGGACTGAGATCAGGCGAGCAGACAGCAGAGCATGCTGGGTAACCGTCGCCTGGCGGGGTTGGAAATATGAACGTGTCTGTTGTGGGTCTGTGGGTGTTTTCCTGCTGCAGCACCAAAGCCCACCCTCCATCCTTACATCAGACGTAAACCCAAAGGGCGGCAGTTCCTCACATGACCACTGGAGGCAGATTTTCTTCTTGACTCCATGTAAGAAGTCCAACTTCAAATTAAAGGCGTGAACTTCCTGGAGGAGAAAATGTTTTGCTAAATATTGTTTTGTTTTTCTTATTCTGGAATCAGTTTTTCTTTTTTCAGTGTTTAGCATTATTAAAGGCAGGCTTGCTTGATTGACAGGTGGGTGGGAACAGAGATCCAGCTTTTGTTGATGGTTTGAGGGTGGGGCTTAGGTTCAGATGAGTGGAGTCTCAGCTGATCTACACTTTTGTGATAAGGCGATTTCTTCAGGAAAAGATGCTGGGACGACACATAAACATTACATCACAGCATGTTTGATTAAAGCCTTCCTGTCATTTCTCAGCAGGTTTGTGTCAGCAGGAGCCTTTAGTGAGATGAATGCTCCCCATAGGAGCCAGACCTTTCAGAGTGATGTACGATGTGCTGACAGCACCACAACCTCACTTTTTTCCACCGTGAAGCCAGTTGTTCCGCTTTGAATCCCGTGCTGTGTTTTTTTTCTGGGGGTGTTGGGTTTCTGATCTTCCTTCTGAAATCTGGAGCCAAGGTTCTCTCTGGTTTTGACATGATGCCAAAAGTTCCTCCCTTCTTCTCATTCTTGTTCAAGCAGTACTTCATACATCAGTTCTGTCCAAACCTTTTCCAAAAAGGGCCAGACAGTGTGAAGGTCAAAAATCATCCTGCTTTCTTTGAAAGTGCTGTGGGGCTTGATGACATTTAGACAAGTGTTTGCTTCACCCAGAGGTTTAAAAAAAATATCTCTATTCATCTGTCTCATTTTGGTCCTAAAAAAAATCTGAACTGAAACCCGTCATGGTCTGTTCAG
Organism: Adrianichthys oophorus; assembly: GCA_036245035.1. Taxonomy (NCBI): domain Eukaryota; kingdom Metazoa; phylum Chordata; class Actinopteri; order Beloniformes; family Adrianichthyidae; genus Adrianichthys; species Adrianichthys oophorus. Next base: position 385,965 of record BSAI01000013.1, on the reverse strand, counting down.
CTCCAGCTCTGTACGCCAGCGAGTCCCCAAACATCGGCACATTCTGACTTCATGGCTGCTTTTACAAGGAAAGTTCTCCTCACGTTTTCCGGCTATAAAACCGATCCTTTTCCCAGAAGGGCTGAGCCATCTGGATCTTCAACGGAAACATGGTCCTGCTGCCCATTCCTGTGTTTGAGTGAAGCTCACACACCTGACCAGGAACACCTCCGGACGCACAAAACGGAGCCACAACAGGCTCCTGGACACAACAGGCTCCTGCATGGTTGCTTAAAAATAAGCAGCATTTGAAATCCATACCAGTATCGCCACATGAAATATGATTTTTCTCACTTTTTACAGTTTTGTTGGTTGAACATAAATGTTTTTTTTTTCCATTGTCTGAATTTCATTTGTCTGGTTCTTGATCCGCTGCTTGTCCTCCACCTTCAGGCCTACGCTCAGTTTGCTGGCGCTCCTGTCAAAGTCCGGAAGATCTGCAACCCCTGGAGGAGTCCGAGCGGTGAGGACGCGCGTCCCTCCTTCTGCAGACCTCTCTGCACTCCTTTGCTCATCCCTCTCTCTTTGTTATGAAGGTTCCCTTCCTGCTTTCAGGACCAGCCAGAAGGAAACCTTGTCTCGGACCTCTGACATCATCATCCACCTCCGAAAACAGGTAAACTCAGCCTCCTTCCCCATCAGGTTTTAAGGCATTTTTATTTGCCTGCACAGCGCCTGGTTCAGCCAGTGAAAACCTGAGCAGATCCAGGCTTCATTTAGTGTTTTCATGTTGGAGGGGTTTGCTTTGGTCACCATGGTAAAATGAACATTTACTTTAAGGTTGAGACTCAAAAATCTGTGCGTGTATTCAACCGCCCCGGACATGGCAACCACTTTATGGTTGCTATGAATAGTTATCTTCATGGAGGGCACCATTCTTACCTGTGTGCCAGCATACACAAAAGCATGCATGTCATGGTCAGCAGTCATTCAGAGCTGCTTCCTGCTTTGATTTGCTTTCTGTTTACACAGTTATCTGTTTAAACCTCATGAACAAATCTGCACAATCTGGGATTCTTGAAGAGATCTTGGTCCAAATCCAGAAGATCACCTGACCAAGCTCTGTGGGTAATAGTCTCTGGTATGACCTCAGCCGGGTCTCAGGAGGCCGCCGCGCGTTGAAGGCTCTGCAGCCGACTGGAAAAACTCATTAAACGACAGGGAGCTGCAAGCGGAGACGCATTCCTGCACCGCTGATAATTCCACTCCAAGCTGAGAGAAGGCTGCAGAGCCGGACCTTGATGCTCTCAAAGATTCATGAAGTTCACACAGTTGTTTTCTGCTGGTCCAGCTTTACTTCCTCCAGGTCGCTGCGCTCAATGTGAATTTTGAGTTTAGTTTCTAACATGTAATGGTTAAAATAATGTCTGTATTTAAACTTTTATCGTCTGTGGAAAATTGCAGTGACATGTCGTTAGTTTCTGGTGCTGTGATGCGTTCATGGTCCTCCTGGATATCCAGTCAAAGCAAAACTTGACCTGCGAGACTTTTAGGCTGAAATGTTCACACTAATTTAGTAAAAATGTAATTCAGATCCTCTTTTAATGTCAGATTGTTTTTGAAAAACATGCACTGAGCTGGTTTTACCACAGTGTCATGCTCAGGTTTTGGTGTGTAAAGTCCCACTCCAATCATCTTTTGATCTGTTTCCAAAGCGTTCCTAGTGGTCGTTTAACTATAATGAAGTTGTTTTTAAAACCTGCGTCATTTTCTAGAACATAGTTTCTGCAGACTGGCAGGAGTTTTGGAGCCAAAATGAGTCCAGACTTCTCTGTACCGTCCAGTTTCCTCTACATCCAGCGCCACCATGAGGATTCATGGTGTAGTGAAGTCTTTTTAGCATTTCAGTCAGCGTCTTTGGAGCGTCATCGTTTGCTGCAGATTATGGATGCTTGTACTGGAAAACTAAGACTCCGCTTTCTCACATGAAATGATGGAGATGTGAATGATGTTCCACACAAACTTTCCCTAAATCTTTCAGTTCGTGCTGACCCATTCCCCGCTCGCCTCCCTCGCTGCTCCTGTCTGCTTCGACATGGAACACCCCTTCCTGCTTTGTTCCAGAAAGTGTGAAGGAAAACCGCAGAAACTGGGCATGAGTGGCACGCTCATAAATCTGCTTCCCGTTTGTCTCCACGCTGTTGTTCAGCAGCTGGAAGACATTAAGCGGCGCTCTCGCGCACAGACCGCAGCAGCAGAAACGCCGCCGCAGGAGCTCTGGCTCCAGCTTTCACCTCCCTGCAGTCCTGGTGGAGCTGCTCCTCCATCGTTGCGCTTGGCATCTTGGCTCACACGTGTCTTCTGCCTCAGAAGCGTGACAGCCCCGTGCTGATGTTTCCACCGCCGTTTACAGGCTGGATTCCTGTAAATGGCGGCTGAGGAGACATGGAAACAGTTCAGGAGACAACAGGCCAGGCCTCTGAGCCCCCGTTCTCAGTTTACCTGCTCACACTCTCACCTGTGTCCTTTACCTGCATGAACTGGAGTCAACAACAATTAACGTTTTTCTTTTTCCAGAAATTCAATGCCGATTATGATCTTTCAGCCAAGGAGGGCGCCGACAGCCTGGCCTTCATCTCCCTGATGGAGGAGAAACTCAGGCCGGCTCTGGTGAGGCTTCCTCTTCCAAACCCACTTTGACCTCCTGGATTTGTTGGTGAACATCAGGTCTGATGTCCGGTTCTTGTAGATCTACACGTTCTGGATCGAGCCAAAAAACTACGTGGACGTGACTCGCCGCTGGTTCGCTGAACACATGCCGTTCCCCCTCAACTTCTTCCTGCCTGGACGGATGCAAAGCCAGCAGCTGGAGAAGCTGCGGCTGCTGCAAGGAGACGAGCGTTTGGAGGCGGGAGAGGAGCTGGAGAAGGAGGTGAGAGGTCGTCAGAGGTCAGCTTCATGTGTTTTCTCACATGATGGTTTAGAAAAGTCTTTCCAGCAGAAAACTTACCGATGAAGTGTCTCTACACTGAAGGAGTGAAAGTCTGTCAATGAAGTCTGTCAAAAGTGTTGGCAACTAAAAAGAAGAAAAAAAGCTCTAACTGAGCTTCATGAAGAAGCCAAAGAGTGTGTGGAGGCCTTAAGAATGAATGAACCAAACTTTCTTTCTGTTGCACTTCAATGACTAATGCAACAACTTCATTTTCATCTCCTGTTTTTCGGCACTTTTTAGTTTTTACGTTTTATTTCAGTTGTAAGTTTTACCGTGGCAAATTTTTGCACGGACCAGGAAGCACTTTTGAATTTCATTGTCCTTGAGACAATTTAGATGAAGATCTATCTACCTGACAACGCAATCAGGATAACAAAGTGCTTTGAAATGAAAAGAGAGATTAAAGAAGAGTCCAAATGGAGCAGATTAAGAACAAAATGTAAAATATAATAGCATAAAATTCTGAAAATCAAAAGAATACATAAAAGAATTCAAGAAAATGATCGTGGATTTGATTTTTCTGTCTGTTTGCTGACGCTCAAAGCTCTTACGATGTGCCTCCATTATTCATTGATGATAAACCACTGATGTAGCCACAGCTGCCCTGGGGCGCACTGATAGGGGCGTGGCTGCCGGTACAACCGCCACTTGGACATTCACACACTGGTGGAGGCAGGGAGGCTGCAGTGATTGTAAACTGGCTTCAATCAGGAAGTCAAAGTGTTGCTGCGTGGTTCAAACACCGGAATGTTCTGGAGAAAATGCTTAACATTGGATCTTGTAGGTTTAAAACAAACCGGATCCTGTTTGCCAAAACCTCAAACAGAAGCTGAAGACGTTAACGTTGACAGATTCTGGGCTGATTCAAACTGTTTGAAGCTGATGTTTCCATGTGGCGACCTTCAGAAAATCCCGTCTGCGGTTCTGCTCCAAAACAATCGATCACGGTGATCCTCTGCATCAGCTGACGGTAACATCAAAACCTGCTGCTCCCATGTTTCCCTGTGTCCCCGCTGGGGAGGAGGCCAGAGCACATTGTGGGAAGTGAAGGCTTGGTTTGACCTTCATGTTGCATTTCTGCTGCTCAGGAGTGGAGGTCAGAGGTTAAACGGCGCTCAGGGACCAGTTTAAACGGAGCGCTTTATGCCTGCCAGAGCGGAAACCTCCAGAACAGCAAGTCGGAATAAACTGAAGTTTACCCACTTTTCTGGGATTTGGCTAAATGCACACACACACACACACTCACGTGCACACACGTTTCTCATTGAATGACCTGTGTATTGTTCGTCTCAGAACCGTGTGAAACTTTGAAAGCGTTAAAGGTTCAGGAAGGCATTGCTACCGTGAAGTCTCATTCTGGGAGGTTTCAGCCTCAAACGTTGGAGAACTGTATGGAGAGAAAACCCTCACCGTGACCCTTTTCCTGGTGACTTATGATACTTTAGCTCGACATCTGTTCAAAAAAGTGTTCATAAGCTTGATGCCCCAGCCGCGTGTGGGAGGAGCTACAGTCAGATGTTTGCAGCCTGATGGCTGCATGGAGCGGTGTCTGTTTATATCTCATTACAATGTATGGAAAACACGGAGGATGATCAGGGCAGTGATGTGTGGTGAAGGTTGTGGTTGGTGAGGCTCGGACCCTTTTAGAACCAGATGTACGGGTCATTCTAGAACTGGAGAACATTTTATGTACCACCCATCATATTTCACATTATCCACTAACAAAATGCTAAAACATGTAGTATCTGACGACATTTATGTCTTCAGACCAAATCTACAGAAACTAAGAGAAAAGAATGCTTGAAAATAGTTTTGAAAATAACACATCAGTCTGGAGTAAACCCTAAAATCAACATTTTCCTCTTGAACATTTCAAATAATGTCTATATATGTCTAATATCTAACATGTGTCCTACAACATGCCTCTAACCCTGTTACCTTAACCTTAACAGTGATCCTGTTATTGATGAATATGTGGAAGAAAATCAGAAACGTGAAGGTTTTCTTTTCATGAATTTTGAAGCAAAAAAAAAAAACCTTCACAAAGGTGAACGATACAAACACAGGGCTGTGTAGGACGCTCTCTCAGCATGTGTGTACGTGTGCGCACACGCTGGTCAAACCATCAGTCCATTCATCTCTCCTTCTGGACTAAAATCTTTAGCGTAAAAGTCTCCTTTTCTGTTAGTTTTAGAGGTTTCAATAAAAATGTCGTCACCCTCTCTGGTGAGACGGTGCTCCTGCATGCCTCACTGTCTTTTCAGTGTGGTTTTATGTCACATTTTAACATAAAATAAACAAACAAATATGAAAATCATTAAATGTTAATGGAAAGCGAAAACATGCAATAAAATTGTCCACAATGATTTTTTTTGTTATTAGATTTAGGCCTTTTTATATTTGGGATTGCTTTGCCAAATTTTGCAGTCACTTTAGCAACCCTTTTGCTACCCCCTGGCCCCGCCCCTGGTGGGAACCAAACCTGCAGTTTTCTGAAAAGAGGTTGACTGCTCTACCTCTGCGGCACAGCCACCATGGATTGTTATTGTTAACTGTGAGAAAAAACGTCAAACTAGAGGCAAATCTCGCCGCCTGAACAGATCCATGCAGACAGCTCGCCGTCCACTGGGTCATGTGACCACAGACTTGGTCTATGTTTTCTGAGCTTGCCCTTATGTCGAAGATTCTTTATGTTTCAAAGTGTGTTTTTTCCCTCAACAAAACCTGTTTAAACCCGTTCCAGTTCCTGCTGCTCGGTAAATGAGGGTTGGTTGATCTTCTGTCCAGGTCTCCCACAGGAACCTGAACTCAACCAGCTTCTCTTCTGTGTGTCTCTGTTGTCTTCTTCTTCAGTTGTATCATGACGCCACAGAGTGCATGAACCTGCTTTCCCAACGACTCGGCTCACAGAAATTTTTCTTCGGAGAGTCGTAAGTTCCTCGATGTTCACACCAGCCTACCAAGTGTCTCAACCATTGACTGTATAAGAGAACTGGACAGAAGAAGGGTGACATCATAGAAAATACTTTACTTCCAGCTCCAACCAAATGAAGTCAATTCATTCGCCATTTTTTGTGGTATGGATGCTGCCATGTTGGAGCCAGACATGGTCCAAGTCGGTCTGAGTCATCGTTTCTATGGCAACCACGATGGCCAATCAGGAGTTAGCTCGTTGAACTTGAAAGCGGGCTGCACAAAATCTGTTGAACATTTTTAATGTTGGACATGAGGGCCAGCAGGCTCCTCCTACTTTTACTGATGCATCTGATTGGTCAGTTTATAACTTGAACTACAGAAAAATATGATGAAAAAATGAGGATGATCAAGAAGACGTTACAAAAATGTACCAGAGCAAGAACGTTCATTCTGACTGAGTGACAGCGGCTTATTTCTCTATAGAAGTCTTCGGGATTTTGGCTTCTTGGAGCCAGCAGGTACTTCCTGTTTGGAATGCCAGGGGGGAGGAGTCAATAAGTCCAGTTCTCAGATACAGTCAATGGTCTACTCTCTACCCACTGCCGATGTGGGTTCCTTTCCAGATGAGTCTGCAGACCTCTGGATCTAAACTTCTGTCAGAGGGGACCCTCATCCTCCCCACTTTCTCCTCTGCAGGCCTTCTTCTCTTGACGCCTATGTCTTTGGTCATTTGGCGCCAATCCTTCGGTGTAAACTGCCGAATGTAAAGCTGCAACAGCATCTGAAATCCCTGGACAACCTGACCAACTTCTGCAGCAACATCCTGCTGCTGTACTTCCCCAGAGATGTGCGAGGTGAGGCCCGGTGTGACCTCACATAAACGATGGTTGTAAACAATTGACGTGAGAGTTGGAAGGAGCAGGCTACTGTGGAGGAGGAGGAGATGAGGAGCATGTGTGTTTGGACTGAAGGCAGAGGATGGAAGAACATTTGAGCTCCTTTGGTTAATGTCATTCTGTCTCGCTGACCTTCTGACCCTCTTCTGTCCCGTTTCTCCTCAGACGGCTGCAGCCAGAAGTCGCCCCCCCAACCCGAAGCTGGAGACTTTGACAACGTCCCCAACAAGCGGCGAAAGCAGCTGCTGTCCGCTCTGGTGGCTCTGGGCGCCATGCTGACCTACGCCCTCCTCACCGGCATCGTGTCTATCCAGCACGTCCAGCAGGAGGCGCTGGAGGAGCCGCCTGACCTGGAGGACATCAGATCCCACGAAGAGGAAGGGGACGGCTGAGGACGGAGGCGTCTCAGGACTTGAACCTTTCAGGATCTTTTAAGACAGATGCCAACAGACAGAATTTCAGTTTTTCTCCACCACAAGGAGCGGCGGCGGAGACGCTTCAGGAGCCTCTGAGCCGGAGGAGGAGGTGCTTCACAAGAGGTCAACAGAGGATGGTTTGTTTTTGTGGAGAAACTTCGCACACCTTTGTTTGTGCTTTTTCCTCTCAGTTTTAGTTTTTCAGGAGAAGTTCCAGAAACATACTTGATTAGATTTGTGTCCTCTGTTGTTCTGTCGTCTGAAGAAAATAAAGTGAAGTGTGAGGTCAGTGCTCGTCTGGTCTGTGATGTTTTGATGAGAAGATGGATGAGATCCAGAAAGATCTCAGTCCTGCATCCATGGCTTTATATTCAGATTCAGCTGTCAAGCTTCAGGAGGAAGAAAACTCGCCGCTTTTTGACCTCATAACATCCCCCCTCCTTCTCTGGCTGTGAGTCTCCACCCGTCCGAGCGGGTCTAGACCCCCGGGGAGGCACAGCTGCACATGACGCCACCTCCCAAGAATGCCAGCCTGGCTCCGCCGGCGATCCCCGTGTCCCGCTCTGCTGCCGGTCCTAACGAGGCTATCTGGAAGCAGTTTGTGGGTCGGTCCTTTGTTCTGACGCCGCTCAGACTTTCACTCTGCGTGGAACTTTGCTTGGAGCTGAAGTCCTGGGAGAAAAAGAAAAGCATGAGGGAGGGGTTCCCTCTTACCTGTGGTTTGCAGTTACCATAGCAACGGTCTGGAAGCAAAACAAACTGTGGAAGAGATCTGATATTCTCTTCAAATAACAGTTCTTTAGGCGCTGGAATCACTGTGATGATTGAACTGCTGACATAAAGACCTCAGCTTTCTGAACCTCTGTCAGTCATCTGGATCTCTGTCATCTGAACCTCTATCCATCATCTGTCCCACCAGAACAATCCGGTTCTGTCGCTAATAAACCTTCATGCTCTTCCTCCGCTCTTAGTCTTGGTTTTAATGAATTTCCCGAGCATGCGCAGTTCCAATCCAGCTGCGCACCTGCACGTTGGTTCGGGCGGTACCGCCCCGCTCCTCCCCCAGGAGCCAGCCCATCCCGCTCGGTTCTCCGTCCAAACCTCTCTGCCTGCGGGTTCGGTTCGTCTCTGTTCCAGGCTGAAGGACCACCCCTGTTCCGGACCGGCGCCCCTCCGTTTCAAAGTTCTGGACCTGGTCCTGGGAGAGTCCGTGGGTCCAGAATGGGTTGGCCTGTCCTGCTTCTGCTGGCACTCATGTGCGCGCGGCTCACGGCGGGAGTCCCGGACGGAGCGGACTTCCAAGGTAAACGGAACCGGACCGAGAGCTGCTGCTGAGTTTCGGTCCAAAGCCAGTGTAGTTCTTTTGCTTTTGGTCAACAAGTTTGACAAACAGCTTAGAGGCGGGAAAATGTTGACAAACAAAAACAACCTCCGACGCGCGCGCGCTGGAAGAAGTGATGCTTTCAGGTCTGAGCTTTGAAGAAGGAAATGGCAGAGAGAGAGAGACCAGAAAACGGGTTAGAAAGTCTTTGTTCTGAGGTTATTCCAGAAAAACGGAAGGATTTATCAACAACAGAAATAGATCAAATGCAAAAGAAAACTACTTATTTAGAAACAAACTGAAATCACTTCAACAATCCACAAGTTAACCTGATAAATTGCAGAAAATACTTTAAAAAGAGCGTGTTTAACGCTGCAGTAACAAGTAGAATGCTTAATAAAACCAACTTACCTAAATAAACAATATCATGGTTTTTATTAAACACAGAGAGAGAGAAACAGAACCACAACATTCATTTTTCCCTTCCAAACTATTCTCTAAAAGGCAACTTTCATTTTATTGACACATCATCTTCATTTTCTTCCCATTCCTGAGCAAAAATAAACCTGGATAACCCAACTCATGCACATGATGAGCTGCAGTGAATGTGATCCTCCAGGAAGTGAGATGATCTCCAGTAACAGAAGCAGTCGCCTGATAATTTTGATCTCAAATGTTTTACGTCTTACATGACTTTAAGGCAAACAGTCATTTCAGGAAGGAAACAAAAACGTTTCCAAAAACAATAACGGAAAATGTAGTCAGGAATGTATCATTTTCCTGAGTCTAGAGGCTGAATCATGCATGACTCAACTTCAACCCCTGGATGGATGAGAACCTTCAGCAACGGTTTTCATGAGGTGAGCTGAATGCTGCTGTAACGTCTCATGAACGGCGTTTCTGCTGCTTAACCCTGAAACGAGGAAACGCTTCTGCTGCTTTTATGTGTTTGATCTGCTTATCTTCATGGAAAAAAAGGATTCACGATTTATTTTTGTTAAAATAATCTAGTTCTTGGTTCAAAACTGTATGTGACACCATTGAACTGAATGGTGGGGAAACTGACCTGTGACCTTCATAAACGAGGCTCCTGTCAAATATATATATATTTTTTTCTTCTGCTTTTAAACCAGCCCTGAGGAACTCCATCACAGACGCGTCATTTCAAACCAACAAGTAAAACCAGATTATTCCAATCAGTTTGGAAGATCTTCATAAACTTAAAACATAATATTCAGCAGTGAATGAGAATAAAATTGTCTGTACTGTTCTGCGTAAAAAGTCTGCAGAGCCAAAAGAAGCATGAAACACCCCCTCCGTGCTTTACAATAGGATCATTTGTGGTTCTTCTGTGACGGCTTGAACATTTTGAGATTTTCCTGCAGATTATCGGTTATTTTCTGTGAACTCCAGAAAAGAGAAGATTTGTTTTGGATGATTTCTTTAAGCCTCTGACAGAAAACACCTCTACGTGATGACGTCTCACTCCGAGAGGAAACGCCTTTAATGACAGGATGTAAAGAAAAGTCTTCATCAAAACTCCAATGGAGGAAAATCTGTTCTTACAAGACTGACCAATTTTTAATTGATGAATCTTCGTTGTCTATCATTTGAAACCATCTTTAGTTTATAGCTGATGTCTTAGCAGAAGTGGTAAAGGTGGAAGTCCGTTTAACTTGGTTATACGCCTAAAAACAAAAAAATCTTGAGCTGAATGGAAAAAAGAAGAGGCTTTTATTGTGTAACTCGGTCTGCAGGTCCTTCATGACTCATGTTGTTGGTCTGAAACAGCCCAGAGGCCCAACGCAGCTCCTGAAAATCTGTCACTTTCTGTTCGGATGGTCTGAATGATTCCACCTGGACAGTCAGGAGAAAGTTCTGCTCCTGCAGAGGAGCTGATGCTTCCAACAACGTCTCTTCCTCCTAGAAACCTCCTCTGCTGGCACCACAGCTCCTCATCTGATCACAGAGAGCCCACCTGTGGTTTCACCTTCTGCAAAAGTTCTGCAGAACATCTGGAACAAGCACGCAGATCTTTTTCAGGGAGGAAATCATTTTCTTGGGCGTGTTTCTTCCTCCAGTTCCTGAGACTAATTGTTTCTTCTGAACCACTGATCTGTGCTCCTCAGACTGAAGTGATGTGTGGAGGAGACTCCGACCTGATCCTCATGGACAATAACTCCCACTCTGCTAAAGCTGGCTAAGGTCAGACAGACTTAAACTTGAACTCTCCATCTTTTGGTTTGGAGTGAAAAACCATCAGAGCTGATAATCAAGATCCAGGGGGTTCCTAGCAGATCCGCCGCTGCCGCCACCTTCACTTCACAGACTTAACGCAGTTCTAATCTGAATATTACTGTAACTGAATGAGTCTGAGGGTCCTCCTGTTAAGTTGACAACAGTCAAGATATAACGATTACAGTTGACCTCTGTATTTCACTCTAAAATCTGTGAAGAAACATTGAATCTGAAAGACTCCCTGAAGGACTCCAGCTTCAATTTCCTTTGTGTTTTAATGACATGGAGCTGATGATCATGAGCAGAAACATTTCTTTAGTCTAACTTTAGAGACCATTGTTTATCTGGCTGAAACGTCACGTACCCTCTGCAGTTAAAGCAAACAAACCGCTAATGGCTAAGAATTTTTAGGATGTCGTGAGATCTTGGGACGATAGATTAGTATCTTATAAATGAGGGAAGAAATGTAAAAATACGACTTCTATGTTAGCAGTTTCCAGGTTTCACCTCAAACTGATGCAGTTCGTTTGTTGGCCTGCAGGGGGTGTAAAGACTGTTTCCTGTTCTCCGCAGTGATTGACATGCTGAGTCTTCAGGATGCAAAGCAGGGCTCTGTGGCGGTGAAGAAGCTGTCAGATGGTCTGAGCGCGCTCAGTGACGTGTATGTGGTGTCAACGTTCCGGCTGCCGCTGAAGCTGAGTGGCGTCCTGATGGGTCTCTACAGCAAGCAGGACAGCAGGAAGTTCCTTGAGGTTGCCGTCATGGGGAAGATCAATAAAGGTGGGCGGAGATTCCTTTGCTCTGATTCAGACTTTTGAAACTCTGAAAGTTCCCACAAATCCTGAACGCGTCAGAAAGGGTTTTGGAGGAGAGTGGTCCTGCAGCGTGTTTCCATGGAAACGGGAAGTTTGTGGAGGCATGAAGGGATACCTCAGTATGTCTGAAGGTTTAATCGGCTGCAGAAAACTTGTTTGTTCAACAAACAAAAAATGTTGAAGAAAAAGTTTTTTTTTAACCAGAAAGGTTGAAACAGACGGAAACATGAAGAAGATAAAAGCAGCTGAACAACCAGAACAAGATCTCAGAGAAGATTCGATGGAAGACTTCATCTACAAAAAAAATCAGTGAACCAAATATGACTGATTTAAATGTAGAAAAATAAAAATCCAGGGATTTTTAAAAAAAGAACCGTCCCTTCTGTTTTCATTTGATACAGAAGTTCTTCTCTGAGTTTCTCATTTTAGTCTTAAGCTCCTCCTTTGTTCGGCGTGCTGGAATCCTGATCTCCTGAATCTGGGAGGAGCCTGGAACTGAAACCAGCATGGTTCCCAAGTGTCCTTGGAGTTTTCCTGGAGACACAAACACGGTTCAGATCTTTTCCTTTCAGATGTTTTGAAGTGAAAAAGGTGGATCAGTGGAGCTCTGCGTGACTCTGATGGAGGACAGCAGTTTCCAGACTCCAGACTGACTGCTCTTCCTCCCTCTCCTCTCTCTCCTCTGATCAGTCGTGGTCCGTTACGCGAAGGCTGACGGCAAAATCCAAACTGCCAACCTGCAGAACGCCAACCTGGCTGATGGACGGGCTCACTCCATTATCCTGCGGCTCGGCGGCCTTCAGCGCAGCAGCATGCAGCTGGAGCTGTACGTGGACTGCCGGCTGGTGGACTCCAGCCAGGGCCTGCCGCCGCTGCCTCCTCTGCCTGGGGAGGCGGAGACGGTGGAGGTCCGACACGGACAGAAGTCATACTCCCGCCTCCAGGTGAAAGAGAACAGCAGATGTTTGTTGTTGATGTTCCTGTCAGGAAGGCAGCAAGGGGTCTCGATCAGGAGGAACCTTCAGTCATGTTCTGGTATTAGGATGAAGCTGAAAGGAGCTTCATGATGGACACGCATGAACAAACTCAGGGACACAAAGCAGCAGGAAGCAGAAGATGCTGTTGATGGAAAAAGGATCTCCAGAAGTTTGGTTTATGATGGTGATGTTCAGGACCTTACTCACAATCTTCCTCTCTGTGCATCAGGGGTCCTTGGAGTCCCTCCAACTGGCTCTAGGGGGGAGCGTTGTGAAAGCTGGAGCTCTCACTGACTGTCCTTTCCAAGACTCATCAGGTTACAGCTCAGGTAAACCCCCCCCCCCTGAAGGTTAATGAGGAGCAGCTGCTGCTGGCAGACGTCAGTAACCGTAACTGTCTGATGTTTCAGTGAGGGGGGAGGTCGGCTCCATCCTCGGTGAGTCAGCTCAGCTCTTTGCACCTGTCGGTAAGCAGCGTTCATCTGCGCTCAAGTCACTCACTGTCTGCTGATCTCTGGTCAGGTGATCACACTAAGGCTCTGATTGGTCAGCTCATCATCTTCAACCAGATCCTGGGGGAGCTGCGGCAGGACATCAGAGAGCAGGTGAGGCCGACAGGTCAGGTGGTACAGAAAGTCATGTGAGGGGTCATGTGACCCGTGTGTTGTCCTCAGGTGAAAGAAATGGCGCTGATCCGGAACACCATCCTGGAGTGTCAGGTTTGTGGTGAGTCCACCGCTCGGTTCTGGACTTTTCCGGGTATCTGGAACCCGAATAACTGACCTGTTGTCTGTAGGCTTCCACGAGCCCCGCCCCCACTGCTCCCCCAACCCCTGCTTCCAGGGTGTGTCCTGCATGGACAGCCTGCAGTACCCCGGGTACGTCTGTGGACCCTGCCCGCCTGGAACCACCGGCAACGGGACGCACTGTAGCGACATCAACGAGGTAACAAGAACGCAACCGTCACCGACAAACCAGCCCTGCCTCCCTTAATGCTCCTCCCCCTCCTCATCAGTGTGAGCAGCAGCCCTGCTTCTCCCCCGAAGCCTGTGTCAACACAATGGGGGGGTTCAGCTGTCACCCCTGCCCTCCTGGGCTGTGGGGGCCCCCACTGGCTGGGACTGGACTGGACTATGCCAAAGCGCACAAACAGGTCAGACCAAGGGGACGCCGTAATGCCTCATCACGTCACTGGGGGGCATTTCTGCTACAGGAGCTCAAAATCCAAACCTCCTTAAAAACGTTTGTCTCATTTAAAAGCTTTCCCTCCCGCTCTTCTTCCTCACTTCCTCTATGACCTTCACCACTTCCTGTTTCACAGCGTCGTTTCCTCCATGCTGTCCTAACATTTTCCTTTTCAGCACCTCGTCTGTGATTTCTCCCATCTTAAACCGCCTCTGCATGCCCACCTCTATTTTCCCTCAACCCCCCCACTGTCCCACTGTCACTGATGACATCACCAGACTAACTCTCCCCTGCTTCTTCTGGATGAGCACTGTTCTCCTGAACCTTGTGTTTCCAGGAGTGTGTGGACATTGATGAGTGTGTGGAGCTTCCTGACGCCTGTGTGTCGAACTCTGTCTGCATCAACAGCGTGGTGAGTTCAGGGGTTGCATCCCAGAGCTGTGAAGGAGATCTGCTGAAAACTGTAATCTGAGCTGCTGGTTAGGCAGCGCCCTCTGCTGGACATGGGGCTGTAACACCACTGCCTCTCATCTTCAAGGGCTCCTACAGGTGTGGAGGCTGTAAACCAGGATTCTTTGGGAACCAGACATCGGGCTGCCTCCCAAGGCTGTCCTGCGCAGCCTTAGCCTTTGACCCCTGTGATGTGAACGCCCAGTGCACCATGGAGCGGAACGGGGAGGTGTCCTGCAGGGTGGGGCCACTGCTCCACTGACGATTCAGCTGTTTTTTGTGAATGCTCAGTGTGGTGATGTGGTTGGGGCTGTTTCCAGTGTAACGTTGGATGGGCCGGGAACGGGCACACCTGTGGCGAGGACACGGACATCGACAGCTATCCAGACCGCTTCCTGCCCTGCATGGACAATGACAAACATTGCAAAAAGGTCAGATCCTGCAGAGAACGACTGGTTCTGTGAAAACTGGATTTTATGGTAACTTTTGTTCCACCAGGACAACTGCGTGTTCACGCCGAACTCCGGTCAGGAGGACACAGACAACGACGGCATCGGTGACCAATGTGACGAAGATGCAGACGATGACGGCATCAAGAATGTGGAGGTTGGAGGCGGCCTAATGGTCCCAGCTGTCATGTGACCTTGTGATCATGTGACCTGTTGTCTGTTCTTCAGGATAACTGCCGCCTGGTCTCCAACAAAGACCAGCTGAACTCGGACAGCGACTCGTTTGGCGATGCGTGCGATAACTGTCCCACAGTCCCAAACAGCGACCAGACGGACACAGACAACAGCGGTCAGGGAGACGCCTGTGACCAGGACATCGACGGAGACGGTAACCTGGAGAAGGACCGCTATTCCTTCACCTGTAGAACTCTTCTGGTTGTCAGTTCCCAGCTGTTTTAGCTGGAAGAGTTTTGAATGCATAGGCCAGCCCCAACTCTTGTTCCAAATACACACCAGTAAGGACCAAAGGCTGCAGTTTGTCAAAGGACCCCCGGAGGCAGGAAGGAACCCTTTTCCTTTTGACTCCCAAGTTACAAAGGCCAACTTTTTGGTTAAAACTCTTTTTATGCTTTTCTGTTTTATCCTTAACAACTCCGGGGTGGGATTGAATGTTGGCGTGGGGGTGTCCTATGAGGTAAGATAGCTGTCAAAAACAAACGTATTCATGAAGAAAAGTTTGTATTCATAAATACAAATTTGTGCACAACTTTGACGAAGAAATATTAATACAACCTTTAGTTTTACGTTTCACATGTCTGTTTTGAATACGACTCTTGCTTGTCTTGAATAGGAATTTCTCCTTTTAAAATACTGCCAAAAATACATCACGAGGTCACAGGCATAACCATTGAGTCCCGGAACGTTGATTCAACTGAATAAGCACGATACAATGAAACTTTTTAGGATGATGTTGATTAGGGCTGTATGGTGGCGCAGTGTTCTCCCCGTGCATGTGTGGGTTTTCTCCGGGGACTCCGGCTTCCTCCCTCCATCCAAAAACATGCTTCATGGGTTAATTGGTCACTCTAGGTGTGAATGTGAGTGTATACAGGTGTGTGATTCTGGCCCCTGCTACAGACTGGCAACCTGTCCAGGAGTGTCCCCTGCCTTTGCCCACGAGTGGCCAGGTTAGGCTCCGGCAGCCGCGTGACCCCGAAAGGGACAAAACGGTATAGAAGATGAATGAATGAAAGAATGTTATTGATCCCCTGGCAGGAAAATTATCTTGATACCGTTGCTCTGACCACCAGAGGGATGTCTTGCCAGAGTACTGACTCCTTCCTGCACAGCTGATCCCTATAATCATTATGTCACCTGGCATATAACCCACTCCAGCCTCCACCTCAATGCGAAGTCTTGTTTTGGCCTGCAGACATTCTGAGCGTTTATCCTAGTTTGTTTCTCCGTGACTCGACCCTAGCCTGTCCCACGCCATTCTGCCTCGCCCTTGTGTTCCTGACTCTTGTCTGGATTCTGACCTCCTTCATGTCTTGGCCCTGCGCTCTATCATTCAAACGTTTGCACATGGATCCAAACACCTCCGCCTCTTCGTTACACCTGCCGCTTTTTTTTTTTTTTTTTTTTGCCAGGCGACATCAGTGGAGCGTAAAAACAAATAAACGGACCCGGTAGTGGTGGCAAAGAAAGAGATATTAATAAGAGAATGATTAAAGAAAATAAAAACGGCCGAGCAGGCGGCAGAGGATCCCTGTCTCTCTGCTGCGGTTCTGTGCATAGATACGGTCTGACAGAATTTGTGTCCTCAGTCTCAGACATGGTTCTAGCAGAGGGAACGTTCCTTAGCACAACACTGGACAACGCCGGTATATTAGCGTGGGGGATCTCCGCTTAGCCGGGCAGCAACCCGGGACAGGAGGGGCGGCTGCGCCCGCCACAGGCTCTGGCAGCACCGTGGAGATAGCCAGCGGGTTAAGAAAATGGATGGAAATAATAAAGACAGCTAAGCTAACTCAGACCTAAAGTAGGCTAACTGGCAGCCGACCGTAACAATAGTTAAAAACATTAGAAACAGAAAGATAATTGTGTATTCTGATCCTACTGACTTTTTAAATTTTCTTTTTTTGTTTTTTTTTACTGCCGCTACTGTCGGCTGCCCGTTAGCATACTTTAGCTCTGAGTTAGCTTAGCCGCTTTGGTTTCGTTATCCTCTGATTATCAGCTAATTTCAGCAGACATGTTTTTATTTTACACTGAATGAGTGGAGTCGTACGTCTGCTACGTCTTTCTATCACTTCTGGTTCTAAAACCACCCTCTGCTGCATTGTTTACTCCATCGCCTGTTGGAGCCTGAAAACCAGAAAATGCAGCTGGAGATCGCTGGGTTTTAGTTTTTCACTTTTTTTAAATCCAATTTTCTACAGAGCTATGGCTATCAATAATAATAACATACAATAGATAATTTTCTCATTATTGGATCAAGGAAATTCTTAAAAGTTATTTTTTATTTTATTTTATTTTATTTTAATAAAAAACTTGCGCGAATGCGCAGTATGAATAATCGACGCTCCGGGACTCGATGTTTATGGCTGTGACCCTGTGACGGATTTTGACAGTGATTTAAAAGGAGAAATTCATATTCAAAACAAAGACAAATCGTATTCAAAACGGTTATGTGAAAGGTAAAACTAAAGGTTTCATTCATATATTTTCTGCAAAGTTGTGCACAAAATATAAATCTGTACACAACTTTGTGTTTATGAATACAACTTTTTCTTATTGACAGTTTCATTACCCCATAGTGTCCAGGTTTTTTTATCCATCATTTTAATTTTAAAGAAGGGCGGATTAGCAGCTGAGTAGAAAAGTACTTATTTTACTCTGTTTGGTGCTTTGAAGTGGGCGGAGCAAACTGTCCCAATTCAGGCCTAATTTTTGTCATGCAGAAATCAAATCAGTGACATCAGAAGTCACAGTTTCGTGCTGTTGTTTTGGAATCCGCCCTCTCTCAGATCATCCCGAAAAAGTAGAAGTTAAAGAATTTCAGAGTCTTCATTTCTATGGCAATTACTCTCACTAATCAGAAGTAAGCTCAATAAACAGCATGACTGAGTAACAGCTGTTTATTCCTCAATAGAAGTCTATGGGATTTTGGCTTTCTGGGACCAGCAGGTACTTCCTGTTTGGAACGGCAGGGAGGGATAATATGCCCAATTCTAATAGGCTGTCAATGGTTAATGCTGTCCGGAACAAACAGAGGTTATGGAAGGCTGGATGTTTGAGGGAACTTCCTGTCTGTCTTCAGGTATTCCCAACGTTCTGGACAACTGTCCGAAGGTGCCAAACCCGTTACAGACGGACAGAGACAGAGACTCAGTGGGAGACGCCTGCGATAGCTGCCCTGAAATCAGCAACCCCACACAGGTACAAGTCCCACTACAGCTGGCTCGCAGATGCCACGCCTCCAGCCAACCCAAAGTTTAAGGTTTAAGGCTGTTCTGTGACTGTTTTCAGACGGATATAGACAACGACCTGGTGGGAGACCTCTGTGACACCAACCAGGACAGGTGTGACGCACACACACCCAAACACACATTCCAACACACACAGTTATGCCAACACACATTCACACATATCAAACACATATTCAAACACATTAAACGCAAATTCATACACATCAAACACACGTTCACACACATTAAACACACATTCACACACATTAAACATGCATGAACACACATCAAACACATGTTCACATACATTAAAC
>BSAI01000013.1:302263-324186 GCA_036245035.1 Adrianichthys oophorus | reverse complement strand
AGAACATTTACAGGTGAAGATCTAAAGGAGAACATTTACAGGTGAAGATCTAAAGGAGAACATTTACAGGTGAAAATCTAAAGGAGAACATTTACGGGTGAAGATCTAAAGGAGAACATTTACAGGTGAAGATCTAAAGGAGAACATTTACAGGTGAAAATCTAAAGGAGAACATTTACGGGTGAAGGCCAACGCTCATTTTTAGTTGTTTGGTGATTTAAACCAAAAAAAGAGAGAGGACTCACCACTGCAGCTTCTGTCTGCTGGTGGTTTTGCTGCATGGTCCTCTGGTGTCTGGTCTGAGGAGGGTTTGGGACAGTACCACCCCTCCCACCTTACTTTGCCCCCTTTCTCACCAAACACGAACAAAAGTTCTGAAAGCTGCTCAGCGAGGCGTAGAGGGGCCCTGCTGAAGGCTGGAAGGGCAACACACACACATGCACAAACACATATGCACAATACATGCACATACAAACTCACATGCACACATGTGCAGACACACAAACAGACTTAAACTGAAGAAACTTTCTGCATGGAGCTGGTGATGCTAAAACTAACAGAAGTTTCTCTTTCCTAAAGACTGAAACTCCATGAAGAAGCAACCAAGAGTGTTTGTGGCGCCCTCTTCTGTCTGTCTCTGGAAACCACTCCTGACTCCTGAAGTCAGATCCTTTTCCTTTAGAATCTTCTGCTCTCATCACAAATTCCGGTTTAACTCTCAAGGGACTCTGGGTGAGGTCGACTAGGGGTGGGCTCCTTGGTGCTTTTGTCATATGGCCGTGCGGTGGCATGCTCTCTGAAGCATGGTGTGGTGGGGGACCTTTTCCTGCCCCCCAGCAGCTCCCCTGACATTGTTGATGCTCTGTTCTCCTGCAGATGTTGGAGGAGTTCTTCCAAAACCTTAGTCAATGGTTGTTAGAGTTGGACTTATCCCCTGGAACATAGAGGTATGACTCTGCACACGAGGAGGGGTCAGCTGGTGTTCTCCCAGGAGATGAGTGTGAGGTCAGCACAGACTAATGAGGATCAAACAACTGAATCCAGATCTAATGCATTTTAAAAAATACTTGTGAAAGTATCTGCACTGCTGCTTCCTCACATCTTCCTCTTCCTTGCATCTTGCTCATATCTTCCTCTTCCTCACGTCGTCTTACTCACATCTTCCTCACATCTTATCTTCACATTTGTTCTGTATTTTTCTCACATCAGGAAAGTTATTCTACCAAAGTCTCACCTTAGAGTTTCAGAAAATACAGTGGAGCAGAACGTCAGAAAGGATGGAACACAGAAAAAAGAAAAACGATGATGACTGATTTGATTTTAATAATTAAATGTATACATTTTAAAATTGGTAGGATCGCCTTCAGAAAAAAGAAATACATCAAAATAGAAGTGAAGTTTCAGGTTATTAATAGCGTGCTGAAGATCTGAAATAAAAATAACTGCGGCTGTGTGGGTGTGTGTGTATATGTGTGTGTGTAAGTGGACAGTTGTCATGCAGCAGGTAGTTCTCTGGGATTTATTTAGAAGAGCCTGAAGCTCCCGGTTGGCTGTGAGCAGGACTCAGACTGAAGCCTGCAGGGTTCTGGACATACCAGAGGAGCCTTCAGGCAGGGACATGGGGTATCCTGCAGGTTCTGGAGCCTTAGGGGGACCACGCTGATGACCTCTGATCCTAAATCAGCAGAGGTAAGATGGACTTTACAGATAAAGGCTGCAGAGTCAGACAGCAGCAAAATGACACGCAGGGGAATCCATACAGGTGCTGCAGGTATTTGGGTTGTCCGGGTCTGTGGAGGGTCGCAGAGACAAGCGACTGCATCTCTTAGAGGAGGACAGGAGTGTCTTACAGTTCTCTTGAGACTTGCACGACCAAATTACAAAACTTCATTAAAATGGAACGTACCATTGTCATGCGTGTGGCAAGTGTATTATAAAGTATAATGAAAATAGAAGTTACACATACTTATGACGCACTGGTGATGCTGTAACCACACCACACTTTAGTCGTTAGTAAGGTGTGAGTACTGGCCGCACACACATGCTGAACGCATGGGAGGTGCACTTGAAAAATAAGTTTTAGAGATTCTTGATTGAATAAAGCTTGAATAATCTGTAAATTTAGGATGAAAAATAATGGTTTAGTGTTATAAGTATTTTCTAATAAAAAGAGCAATTACATTTTTTCTGACTCCTGGCTTTAAAAAGCTGACTCACTTTAAAGAACACAGTTTGATCAGAATATATTTATCCTCATCAATAACAAAAATAACCCTTCAAACAAAATGTCTTCTATAAGTTTACAAGAATCTAAATGCTTCAACAAATGCATCAGGAGCTTTTTCAAGCATTTCAACAAGAAAGTTAACATGTAATTCTGTTTTCATGTCTTTAAATAAAAAATTAATAAATTTAGCATTATTCCATCCTTGGTTTGTTTGCAATCAGCATTATAAAGACAAAAAAAACCCTGAAATTCTTTCAGTAGACACAAATATCCGTGAAATGGTGTGTTTATTTATAGCTGAGCGTGGTGGAGCTCTTAGGGCAACTGGAGTTTAAATTTAACCTCCACACTCTCAAACACACCCAGGTTTGTCTGGCAACTCTTAGCCGATTTGGCAACTCAATAACTCGCTGACTTCGCAACTTTGTTAAAACTTAATCTTTTATCAAAAATGTGTTTCACAGAGCAAAAACCTTACTAAAAAATACACAGATACTTAAGTAAATGCTCCATCTAATAATTAAAGCAAATTTTAAAAGAACATCATTAGGAGAGGATGAAACGGTGTGAACTGAATAAAATGTCATTTTTAATATTTGTCTCAAACACTTTGCTGCACAAATACTGATGAAGACAATGGTTAGGGGTTAAACCTAAACTTATTTATTGGCACATTTCATTCTCTTATGGGCTTTTATTTAGTAATATATATATATATAGGACTAAAGGCCTACTGATACTCGGTGATGATTTGTGAATTTATGAATTTGCACAGGAAAAACAAAATTATTGAAGAAGAAGAAAACAAAACCAGATAAATTAGAATAAGATTAGTTACGACCAGATAAAATCGCATTTGTCAAATAAGCAAGAATTGTTATTACATTGAATCATACAATGAAATTATTGAAGGAATTGTTGGCAGAATAAGAAGACATACATTTAAACACAAATTTATTTACAATTCTTTTAAAAGGATGTATACACTATTTGTTTGTTTATAAGCCAAAAAGTAAAACATAGATTTTTTTAGATTTTGATGTCTCACTATCTTTACTTTTAATGACTAAATTATTATTTTATGTATTAGAACTAAAGAAAAGGTCCCCATTAAGACCAATGGTTCTCCATAAATAGCAGGTAAAGTGATAAACTTCCTAACAAAGTGACAAAAAAGAGTAAAACTGCTTCCTTCCATATTTATGAAATACTTCCAGTCTGTTTTTTTCTGAAAATAAAATTAAATAATTTGTTCGAGTTTAAAGATATTTAAGGTTGCTGCATTTGTTTAAATTAGGATCACATGCACACACATTCTCGCATTCATATACTAATCAGGGTTATAGTCATGAAATGGTTTTTCAGGTCCTCTACCAAAACCCTCTACTGTTGCTGCTTCAATGATTATGACCCTGTCCTATCATACAACAAACCTTTAAAGACCAGGCTGGAGAATGAACCACACAACTGTGTCAAGTTAACACAAACGAAGCTCCTCCTACCTGCTGAAGCTCAGCCACTTGTTGTCTGTCTGATGTTTTCTGACGTCAAAGGAAAAGCATCGCGTTTCTAGAGCAGTCTGCTTGCAGTGGCTTTGCTGTAAAATCTGTATTAAAGCGAAACTCACACTCTCATGACAGACACTCCTAAAACTTTGTAAACTTTAGTCATTTAAAGTTTTCTTTTTCATCTGTTGACCCTCGCTTAATTTGTAGCATTTTAGAAAGTAAAATAAGGAAAAACTATAAAATAGTAAGCTTTACTCTTGCTAAAAAAATATCCAAAGTAAAGTTATTTCACACTGCTTAAGAATATGATAGTTGAAAAAAAGAAGCAAAACAAGAATAGTTCAGTGTCCTAAGTAAAAACATTTTTAATTTTGCGGAAAAGCTATTTTGAAATAAAAATCTGTTTATTCTTGTAACTTTCACTTCCTTAACATTAGCTGTATGTATCTATTTGCCTGTTGTTTCCTCTTTAGTTACCTTTTTTTGAAAATCAAAACTGTTATTGTTGTGTCATAGCAGCATGTCATAAATAAATCAAAGTTCTAAACTTAATGCAGATTTCTCTTTATTACCATTGAAGGCAGCATGTAAGCCCATTTTTGTTGGATTGTAAAACTGAAGTAATCCCTCGGTTGCGAAACATTTTTCTGCCCCGAGGTGATGCCTCTGCTCCACATTGTGTGGGTTAAACATTCAAAATGCAGTTTCTTTTTAAATTTGCTTGTAAAAGGAGCAGGAGAAATGTCAAAATTATAGGCTGACTTTGTTGGCTTCAGAGAGAATATAAATTACATAGAAGTTCTGCATAAGGACAATGTTCCCCTTTTTACAATTATTGAGAAACCAGAAGTAATTAGTTTGACTCTTGGCATCAAGCCTTTCATTTGTTTAAAGGCAAAAGCCTAGTTTCTTGCTAAGTTGTGGGGGTACTTTTAAAACTCTTCCATGTAAATGTATTATCACTTTTATGAGCAAATAAGAAAACTACAGTTTAGATATTTTACCTTTTAGAAATTGTCTGGACTTAACAAGAAATGAGATTTCTAAATTATCCTAAAGAAATCAGTTGATAAAAAATGGTATCTCATTTTCTTTATTGATTGATTTCATGCTTTTCTTGCTTTCTTCTTGTATCACCTTTATTTGTGAATTTGTGTTTTTAAGCAACGGAACAGGGCTACAAGCCGCATGACCTGTGGCTTTTTAAAAAAACAAAAAACAAAAAAACAACTGTGTTTTTAGGGTTGGGGTTCCAAGTCATCCGCTATCAACCACAACCCAAACCATATTCCCTTCCAATCTGTCCTGCAGGTGGATAACAAAGCGAAAAAACGGGCTGCAAATGGGCCTAATTAAAAATGCTTCATGTGACCACTGGCTTCATCCATCTCATATAAGTCTATCTCTCTTAGTTTTTAAACAAATAATCTTCACACTAAATTATACATTTAGGTATCAATAATAAATGTCTGTTTAGTCCTGCATTCTTCCTGGATTTGTGGTTCTCTGACCAAGCAGAGGTTTGGATAACATTCATCTATTGACCTCTATCACAGTTTGTCAGTATAAGCCCCTCCCCCTGTTCTGTTTGTTCTTTGGGGAAAAAAATAAGCAAACAGCTGAGAGTTCATGTTCTAGCATATGTAGGCAGTTCAAGCGCCACTGCCAGTCTGATCTGCGCCCACGCAGACTCATTTTCTGCAAAAGCGTGAAGTTTGAGCTGGAAAACAATGAGCTGAAGGGTTTCATTCTGGGGTTCAATCCTCCATAGTTGCACTGACTCTGCAGGTATGTCAGAGGTTACTTTTATAGTGAGTTATGAAACTGCTGATCAAGTAAAGATATGCTTCTAAAGGAAAAAAACGCTGAATTATGGAAAAAAAAAACCTACACGTTTTGGATCCAGGTACTGTAGATCATTCATCTTCCTGATTCAGCAAAGCGTCTGGTTGATGTGTCCCAGTCAGATATTTTAAGGGGCATGTAGGAGCCTCATCATCTGTTTCCACAATGCTTGGAGTCAGTCCTTCCACAGCCCGTCCCATCAAACACATTTTTCTAATTTTATTTGTTTTGTTATTTATCTGTAATCTGAACTTTTTCTTTTTTTGGTCAGAGAAAAATGCTGGAGTTTTTATTTTTACTTCTTCATTAAAAAAGTATTTTTGAGATGTTTCTCAGAAAAATATGATTTGATGTAAATTCGTTAAACTGTTTTGTTTAAAAATGTAGATATTTATGGTAAATGGCGTTTACTTATATAGCTCTTTCTTACCTTCATTGAAGGCCCAAAGCGCTTTTCAGTCACGGTCCCATTCACCCATTCACACACACATTCACACACTGATGGCGGCTCCGCTGCCGAACACTGACGCCAACCTTCCATCAGAGGCAATGTGGGGTTCAGTGTCTTGCCCAAGGACACTTCAACACATGGGCGGGCAAGGCGGGAATCGAACCTGCAATACTTTGATCACAGGCTGACTGCCCTTTCCACTGCACCACGGCCGCCCCATTTATGATTAGCTGTGGCTAATCATAAAATATGAATCACTCTCTTTGTTGTTCTCTTTCACTGAAGATAATCTCGGAAAAAAAATATTCCTAATGATTTTGCTCCAAATGCAAATAAACAAGTTCTGCTGAATCAGAAAAAATGAAAGAACATTTATTCGGTTTAAAACTGATAATTTTTTTTTGTTTTTTACATAGTTGATTGTTCCAAAATGTCAGACAGGAAACTGTCATTGCCGTTTTAGGAATAGCTACAACTTTTAAAAAAGTCCCAGTGACTTGTGTAAAATATTAACTGATTCTTAACAAGTCATTAGTAAGAAATTTTGTAACAGCTTCTTCATGATATGTCACTAATTAATAAGGTGCATGTAGAAATCATTAATAAACAGGTAACAGGTCGTTTATAACTCGCTAACTAAAAGCTTGTTAGTTATCTACTGCCTATATATACGGTACGTTTATAAATCCTTAACAAACTGTAAACCGTTATTTAACAAGTCATTTATAACTCAATAACTAAAAGTTTAATAATGACTTGTTAACTATCTATAATAGGTAGTTATTATAAAGTGTTACTGTTGTTTTTTTTTTATAAGAAGGTAAAAGAACAAAAGATTGTTTTCAGGATTTACAATTGTTAGGCCATCATAATTGTCCACCCATCCATTTTCTTCTGCTCATCCAGAACCTGTTGGTGCAGGCAGAAGCTAAGCAGAGATGTCCAGTTGTTCGTGTCACTGGCAATTCTTCTAGCTGATCCTTGGGAATCTTGAGCCAAAAACTGTTGTCTCTTCAGCTTTTCCTGAGTCTTCCCCGGAGTCTCTGCCCTGTGGGACATGTCTGGAACACCTCTTGAAGGAGGCATCGAGCCACCTAAGATGGCTCCACTTAATTAAGAGAAGCAGTGGTTCTACTCTGAGTTCTTCACCCTATCTCTAAGAGTGTCCAGCCTGTTTGTGGTGGAAACTCTTTGCTGCTGCATGATTCCAGGGCATTATTCCCTTGGTCATGACCCAGGGCTCAAGACCATAGATGTGTGTTTGAACAAAGATTGACCAGTAAATTGAGAGCTTTGATTTCTTTCTCAGCTCTGTGTCTACTACAATGGATAGACACACCGACCACATAACAATGGATGCAACTATCCTGCTCTGGTCATACAGAAACCAAATAGTTGTCAGTGAGGCTCCCAAGACCCCATACGCAGAGAGTATCCTCCACAGGACACCACGGGGGACACATTACAATACCCTCACCAAATCCACAAAATGGGTAGGGTCAAATGAGCAAATCCCCACAACTCTTCAGCCCAATGGGGGTGTACCAGGATGGAAACCACACCACTGTTCCTGAATCTGAGGTTTGACTTTTGGCCAAACTCTCCTTTCCAGCACTCTGGAATAGATGCTTGTGAATACGCCCAGGAGTGTGATTCACCTGTATTTAGAACACATCTTCTGGTCCCCCTTCCTAAAAAGGGAAACCATCTCCCCAGTCTGCCAGTCCAGTGGTACTGTCACCGACTGCTACGTAATTCTGCAGAGACATGGTACCTAAAACAGTGCCACAACCTCCAGAGACTTGAGGTACTCCAGAAACCTCACAGCCACAGCTACAAATAGTTGCAGAAACCAAGGAAGTGAAGAACTCCCTTCCAGATGTCACTATTGTTACACACATGGACATTGAAGTTCCCCAAGAGGACAATGGAGTCCCTCCCTGTTCCTCACATTTCAATGGGAATGAGCAAAAAGAAAATTAGCAGAAAATTAACTTTACCAAAAAACTTCTCATCCACTTCCCAGGAAGAAGACATTGTCTGTGTTCAGACTTTTGTCAGCTCTGATTCCTGTAATGATCTTCTGCTGCATGTCTCATATTTATTCATGTAACACCACAATCCACAACTCTGGACTAGGATCCTGTGGCTGCCTCATTCCCCTAATATTCACAGCATACAGGTGTGTGTGGGGGGGGTCACAGACAGGTTTTTCTGACTTACATCTATGTGGTTTCAGGAAGGCCCTCTCCTGTGAGTCAGTTCTGATATTTGCCTGCTGATGGAGTGTAAAATTGCCTCTCAGTGCTCTTTGTTACCATGGAAATGCTACATCCATCTGACCCTACTGATGGTTCAGCTGAGTTTACCTGAAGGTATGGGAGTAAAAGTGGTAACTTGTGTTTTGTGAAGATGACCAAATGTTCAAAGTCTATCAGACTGATTTCTGCTTTTATTTTGTGACCTGATTGTCCGTACGTTTTTGGGCTGATTTTTTTCAGCCCTTAAAGCTAATTTGAAACAGATGCAGCCATTGTCTTATGGAATATGCTGCCACCTCTGGTCAAACTGCAACAGTGGTCTCAACTTACAGTGAAAGAGCTAGGAAGAAAAGTTCTACAGGGATTGCCTATGGTTTAACTCTTCCATTATTAAAATAAGCATTTGAGCGAAATTCAAGTAGGACACATGCCACAAGGTGATAAATGAGTGTTCTTTTTAACCAGCAACCTTCTATGAAACACTCAACCTCTTTTGTCATCCATTAGTTTATCAAAACCGTTTTCTGACACCACTTAATCTCCTGCAAAGCTTCTTCTGTGAAGAAACAGGATTACTATTTCAGTTAAATCCTGAATACAAAGTACAGAATTATTGTTTTCTAAAATGTACAAGGATTTCGTAAACGCTGGGGTAAAGTTTTTGTTAAGCTCATATTGTGTTGAAAAGGATATTAGACAGTAGCTTAAAGAGCTAAGATGTTATGTGGGTTTTATCTTGTGAGACATGTTCTAGTTCACACAGTCCTGACTTGAACTTGTACAGAAAGACTTGTGTGCATCCCTGGTTTGACATGACCAGACGAATGAGGGTCCTCAGCTTCTGCTCACATGAACTCTGACTCTGCTCTGTTTTCAGTGGGAGCCTCTTGCCAGATCCTGAAGTGTAACTCAGACTTTGTGGCTGCCAAATTGGACCTGGGGAGTAGCAGCAGTGGAGGGGCAGCAGGAGGAGCTCTGCCCAGCAGGGAGGCAGTGAATGGTGGTTACTGCAGTGCCCTGCGCTCCTACACGCTGTGCACCAAGAGGATGGCTCGGCCGTGCCGGGGTGACCTGGCATATCACGCTGCTGTGCAGGGCATTGAGGACCTGCTAATCCAGCATCAGTGCCCCAGGGTGGGGCCCACAGCCCAGCCACGGCCCCTGCCTCAAGGCACGTTGTCAGGAAACACCTGTCTCTACGAGAGGAGCTTCTTTAACAAGAAGGGGAAAATGCCAGAGTACCTCCACTGCGGCATCTTTGGGGACCCCCACATTCGTACTTTTAACAATGACTTCCAGACATGTGCAGTACAGGGGGCATGGCCTGTCATTGACAATGAGTACTTGTATGTACAGGCAACCAGTTCACCAGCAAAGGAGGGGTTGTACCCCACAGTCCTCACGAAGGTGAGCTCAATGACTGATTTTTTACATTTTTAGAAGATGTGTCTGTCAGAAAGCTTTTGCCAAACCTCACATGATCATCACTCTCCTGATGTTATGGGTGACTTATGCTTCTCAGATCATCCAGTGATGGGTGTGCCAAGCTACGCTTATTTTGTTCACAAAAATGGTCACACCTTTTATGGAAAATGCAGGTGGTCCACATAAAATATCCATTTCATAGACCGGTCAGTGAACCCGTAGAGAGAAAATGTTCATGCACATTTTCATGCAAGTGCATGCTTCGGCCGAAAGGTCGTAGTGAACATTTATACAACATGTAAGGGTAAGTAAGAGGGAAGAAGGTGAAACTGCTGACTATACAAGAAAGAACTGGACTGAGTGTGACGTCACCCATAGAAAATCCCTTGCTTCCAGTTTCAACCAAATTAAATCAATTCAGTCACCATTTTCCATGTTGGTACCAGACGATGCTAGTAATCAGTGATAGGTTCAAGTCGGTCAGAGTCAACATTTCTATGGCAACCAATCTCACTAGCCAGGAGTGGACTCATTGGAAAGCCACACCCTTTCCAATGAAAGCGGGCTCAAAAGAAACTGTCAATCAAATGTTTTGAATATTCGAGGTGGGGCCAGTGGGTGTTTGACACATACTATCAAACTCCTTTATACATACCATCAAACTCTTTCATGCATACTATTAAACTCGGCCTCTCATGCATAACAGTTTCAAACCTTCGTTCATTATCATCAGTGAGCATTTTTTGGTTGGTCCTGATAACGGCACAGTGGCTCGATGGAGACTGTCCACCCTGAGAGCAGGGGATTATGGGTTTGAATCAAAAGTTGGAACTGACCAAGGATCTAAAAATGAAACCAAGGGCTTTCTAGCCTTACACTTGACAGGACTGGATTGAGGCCTTAAAAAAACCACTTGGTTTCTGAGCAGCAGCATACTCCTTCCACAGGGGAGGAGGTATTTCATTTTTGGTTTTAAGATGAAAAAAACTATCGTTTTTTGTTTTTGGTTTTAAATTGAAAAACGAACGAACGATAGACAATAGTATCTTAAATACCAATTTTCTCGCTAAGCTGTGGGGCACACCCCTTATGGCCAAAGGTGTCATGTAAGCAAGTAAACAAGAATTTCTAGTCTGTGTTTTTGGACCTGGACTCAATAAGTTGGTTCCACAGATGTTTGTATCATACCTCAATGGATCAGAGCAGAACTTCTCATGTCCTTTTCGTGTTTCCTGTCAGATCACAATCATCTTTAAGAATTGGCGCCAGTGTATCGACCAGCAGCTCTACCAGGCGGAAGTGGGAAACGTTCCTGCCGCCTTTGCTGATGGCTCTGTGTGGAGCGGCGAGCGGTTGGGTCACCGCAGTCTATCGGTGCAGACCCAGAGTCCTGGCCGGCATGCCAAGATCTGGGCAGCACACATTGGCACCCTGCTGGTGGTGCGTCAGAGCGGCAGTTCACTCAGCTTGTCCGTCCGATCGCCCCGCAGTGTGGTGGAGGCCTTTGAGCCCGAGCATGACCTGCAGCTGTGTGTGTGGGGCTGTCCTACCTCCCAGAGGGTCAGCATGCTACGCCCTCCCCCTCCTGAATCTGTGGTGTCTGTGGCATCTGCCCACTGCAGGGCACTACTCCCCACCAAAGACGTCTACTACAAGGCCTGTGTCTTTGACCTGATCACCAGCGGTGACCTGAACTCCAGCCTGGCTGCCGTTAGCGCCCTGCAGGACGCTCGCACCATGATCCCCGACAGGGATTGGCTTCATCTACATCCTGTACCTGCTGCAGCTCAAGCACCGCAACACCTCCCACTAGTAATTCTGCTTGTCCTGCTGGGAACTCTGACCGAAACTTGACACAGCAGAAAGTCACCTCAGAGATTTTGACACAGGAGGTGTTTGACACACAAAGATTCGACATCAGCGACAGAACAGCTGCAGAACAGGTGCAAATAATAAACAAGTTGCTTCAAACGTTTTTGAACGTTGGACGTGGGCGCCAGCAGGTTCCGCCTACTTTAATTGAGGCATCTGATTGGTCAGTTTATAACTTGAATAAAAAGTATCATGAAAAAAACAGAATTATCAAAAACATATTCAAAAAGTTATCAGAGCAAGAACGGTTAATATGACCAACAGAATGACTGAGTAACAGCTGTGTATTTCGCTATAGAAGTCGATGGGGTTTTGGCTTCTTGGAACCAGTAGGAACTTCCTGTTTGGAAGGCCTGGGGGGTGGGGGGCATTTGCACTCAGTCCAATTCTGCTTTTCAAGCCCAACTGTGATTAAAAACCCAAATAGAGACTGAGAGCTGCTGATGAAGTGTGTGTCTTTCTTCTGTTCCTGCAGGATATCAGCTTTGTGTTATCTAAACAAGCCCAAGTTTCTTACAATGTTAATAAAAACCATTATAGAAGTATTATTACTAATTATATTCTAATTTGTATACAGAGTTATGCTACAGAGTTTCATTTTGTGTCATTTTGGTGCGCT
Organism: Adrianichthys oophorus; assembly: GCA_036245035.1. Taxonomy (NCBI): domain Eukaryota; kingdom Metazoa; phylum Chordata; class Actinopteri; order Beloniformes; family Adrianichthyidae; genus Adrianichthys; species Adrianichthys oophorus. The sequence goes on along the minus strand of BSAI01000013.1, from coordinate 311,978 downwards.
ATAGGATTTTGTCATTCTAAAATGTAAAATGTTTGTTACAAATAAATCCAGAGAAAGGTCAGGTGAACCTTTTTTCTAAACTGCTTTTAACTTCCACAGGAGTGTTTCATACATTAGCTGTAAGTCAGCTCACAGCCTGAACCTCCTTCAGTTTTCCAGACCTTTCACAAAACAGTTGATGCCTGAAAGCACTTTCAGTTTGACAAGATGGATCTTCTTAAGTGTTCATATTGACACTGATGACAGTGCGAGCTGTAACTTAAGAAGGTGTATTTGTACTGTGTACATGTGTGTGAAAGTTTTTTACAGCTAATAGGTATGTTTGTAATATTTCAGTGTGTCTGTGGACGGGCCCAACTTTTCTGACTAACATCTACATTTACCAGTAATAATGAGAACCCTCCAGACACTCGTTGCCTCTTTTTGTGAATCTGCCCCGTCCTACTTCTTAATCATCCTCCAACTTCCTGAAGCCCTTTTCTTTTCTCCCCTTTCTTTTGGAGCCTTATCCCCCCATCTCTAACATCCCACTCTCTCCTTCTCTCCTCTTATTTTCAATCCGAAAGAAATGTGTGCAAACATAACTGCAGTTTTTCTCAATTTCTTTAAACACATTTTCTGAAACATCAGACCAATTTAACAAAACACCAAACACTATTTTCAAAATATTGGCTAAATATTATAATATATAATATGTATAATATATTATATTAAACCTGGGTTCACATTTGGACTTCACTATCTTTTCTCTGTGTAAGTCAGACCAGAAGTCTTCGTCCACATCACAGGCAATACTCACCCCAACCGGACAACGGGAGGAAAATGATCGTGTGCTTGAACCTGCCTTGACAAGACAAACTGAAATATAACCACAGGCCATGCCCACACATTTTATCTAGTGTATAGTTGTCTCTTGTAAATCCAACACTATGCAAAAAAGATATCTTCAATTGTGTTCAGGAATGGAGAACAAGGTGGAAGAAAACCACAGTTTTTCTCGATTGTTAGGATACTTTTCTTGAAATCTGCTCTCCTTTTCTCTAAACTGTGAACACAAAACCCATATTTCAAGCTAAAGTTACAAAACCTGATTCTTCTTGCAAAACCAAACTTTCACCTCAAAACAGTTCAATCCGTGCTCGAAACTGAACTCTGTAGTTAAATCACACCTCGAGTCAGTAAAAAATAAAAGCAACATTGAACAGTCACCAAAAACTGCATAGAAAAACAGGAAACACAATGCTCAGGACATGAAGCTGGGGAAACCAAAGTTTAGTGTTGACTGTAGGCTAAATGCATGTTGCAGAAAACCTCGGCATCTAGGACGCATAGAAAAAAACATAAATCTTGAGCATTTATACAAAGCACTTGTAGAAACAAACAAGCATTTCTCACTTGTGAACAAGTAAAAAATAAAGAACAAAAATATACAACTGAGTGCATTACTCATCCACAGCATCATGCCTCCGTACTGGGTCAGGCCCCAGGACTTCATCCACATCACAGGCCACATTTTATCTGGCCAGGCAACGGGGGGAAAAACCCCAGCATGCTGTATCCAGGCTTGGCATGCCTCCACACCTATATCACCACAGGCAAGTTCCATGGCTTGTAGGAGATATACCCTGGTGTAAGGATGGCATTCATATTCACCTTCCACCGCCATGAGGAGAAGAATTCCTCAGTAGGGTTTAGGAAAGGGGATTACTGTGGAAGGCAAAGATTGACAAAGCCTTGGCTCATATTGAACCACTGTCTAACCTGGAGGGCTCTGTGAAACTCACACTGTCTCAAACAACAACATATAGTGATACAAGAGTTCTATTTTTTTTACAAATAAAAAACTGAAAACTGCTGTGTGCAAAAGTATTCAGCCCCCCTGAGTCAATACTTTGTGGAACCCCCTTTTGCTGCAATTCCAGCTGTAAGTCTTTTGGGGTTTGTCTCTACCAGCTTTGTACATCTACAGACTGAAATCTTTGTCCATTCTTCCTGCAAAACAATTCAAGCTGAGTCAGATTAGCTGGAGAGCTTTCGGTTTAGGGTGGTTGTCCTGTTGGAAGGTGAATCTCCGCCCCAGTCTCAAGTGTTGTTCAGACTTCAACAGGTTTTCCTCCAATATTGCTCTGGATTTGGCTCCATCCATCTTCCCATCAACTCTAACCAGATTCCCTGTCCCCGGTGAAGAGAGGCAGCCCCAGAGCATGATGCTGCCACCACCATGTTTGACAGTGGGTATGGTGTGTTCAGAGTGATGCGCAGTGTTAGATTTCCTCCACACATAACGCTTTGCATTTAGACCAAAAATGTCAATTTTGGTCTCATGTGACCAGAACACCTTCTTCCACACGTTTGCTGGGTCACTCTCATGGTTTATGACAAACTGCAAACAGGACTTCTTGTGGTTTTCTTTTAACAATGGCTTTCTTCTTGCCACTCTTCCATAAAGTCGAGATGTGTGCAGTGCATGACTGATGGTCGTCCTATGGACAGCCTAACCCTGTTACCTAGCCTACCTAACCCAGCCTAACCCTGGTTTGAATGTCTCCACAACGTTCTCCCTGACCTGTCTGGTGTGTTCCTTACACTTTATGATGCTGTTTTATCCCCAATATTCTCTTGACAAACCACAGAGACTGTCACAAAACAGCTGGATTTGTATACTGAGATAAATGACACACAGATGATTAGTCACCAATCATCAAGCAACTTCTGAAGACAATTAATGCACTCAGAGAAAAGGGGGCTGAATACTTTTGCACACTGCACTTTACAGTGTTTTATTTGTAAAAAAAAATTGAACTCTTGTATAATTTTCTTTCCACTTCACAGTTGTGTGTCAGTTTGTGTTGGTCTTTCACATAAAGTTACAATAAAATATATTTATGTTTGTGGTCATAATGTGAGAAAATGTGGAGAAGTTCAAGGGGTGTGAATACTTTTTGCAAGCCACTGTATTGGGATCATCCTGCTGCCCTACCAGAGCATCTCTCACAGGATTGAGGAAGATGAGGAGCTGGTGAGTGTTGTAGGGGCCCAGGTTGGAATGATTGGTGGACAACCCCATAATTGCTGATGGCAGCACAAAATGTGGCATTGCCACCACGCTGCCCAGGAACACCAACAATGGCCCGATGGCCGATCACATTACGGCCTCTCCTTCTCCTTTTGGTGAGATTAAACCCAGCTTCATCCATGTAGATGTTTTCTTGGGGTCTTTCCATTGCATCCACTTGAAAACCCTCTGTAGAGATATTGTTTTGTGAAAGATGTGGAAAAAGGCCACTGCAGTGACTGTAATCAATAGTTAGAGTAATCAACATTGAATGTGTTGGATATATGCCAACCTGTACATACTGGAATCCATGCTCAGGGATTATGTACTGCTCAGGAATGATGGGATACCCCCCAGGCCCCGCCCACAACTGTGCTCTGAGGCGCTATCAAGTGTGTGGGATGGCAGGACCCAGAGGACTTACTTGGAATCCTTCAAGCTGTAGTTTGGTAAGAGATAGGGGCGGGACTTGAAGCGAGATTGGAGAAGACGCTTTCACCGCAGGTTCATTGGAAATGTGACAAAACACCTGGCAAGGTGGAGAGAGTCATCACTTTCACCTGTAATTTTATGAAAATACAACAGTATACTCCACACAAAGAAGTTGCTGCTCCATGTCCATGAGTTTCCTTCGATTCATGACAGGTTTTCCTCACTGAGTTTCTTTTTTTGTGTTTTGTTTAATATCTTTTTGACTTTGATGTCATTTAGTGATTAAAATACTGTCGACAGTCAGATTTTCATGGTGTTCTCTTTTTGCAATTATCTGACCTTCCATGGATTTGTGATCATTTCATCTGTGCTGGTTTCACTCCATTTGCTGGGTTTCTCTGTTTTGTGTTTCCACTATTTGTGTTGAAATCTGTCAGGATTTGTTTTGTTTTTAATCCGCTAAGATTATGTCTTGAAGTTGACTCATGGGATCTGGATGCCGTCGAGTGCTTCCAGCTTTTGTGTGAAGTCAGAGCTGCAGAGGATGAAGAAAACTTTAATTGAACAGCCATGAACCGGCCGTGCCCCGGCATGTCTCACAGAGTAAACTACTAGAATTTCAGCCCACTTTCTTCCAGAGAACAGTTAAGGCTGTAAAATATGGCATTCCTGCTAAGTTTAGTCCATGTAATTGAGGAAGCAGAAATTTCCCCCGTGTCTACACAGTCTCTAATCCTCACGAAAACAGAACTGCACAGGTGCCCTTTATGTGTGATTTTCACCTCAGGAAAAGTGAGTTACGAAGGGTAAAAAGTTTGAGTCAGCAGCCTGCTAGTGCAACAGTCAGGATTGAGAAGATTTAGCCAAATCAAAGCTTTGAGGTTCCATCAGGTCCCAATGCTTCTCACTGGAGGAGGCAATCCTGAAGTGGAAGCATTCAAGGCCTCCTTGTTTCCCACAATAAGCTAACTGATCTACTGTCACACATGCACTTTACTGTGAAATGTCACAGCACTTGATCATGTTGCATCTTCACAGAAGAGCTGCAGACGTTCAGCATCCACCATCATCTGCAGCCTTTAAACCCATCAGGTGAGCATGAGGTGGAACTGAGGAGCATCTACCAAACATGGCCACATGAGAGGACAGGAGAGATCACGATGGACGTTCACAGATATCTGAAGGTTCAAACTGTGTGTTTAGAGCCTCCAGCTCCTTCAGGAACAGAGAGACGGGTGTGCAACTCACAACCCAACAACGTCCAAACAAATCGGGTCATTGATTTGATTTTGTCAAAAGACTCCAAACAGGAGAAGATTTTAGCTGAGAAACAAAAAATAAAAACGGAAAAAGTAGATGAATATTAAAGTTTAAAGATTAAGTTTACATTTTTGTGAATATTTGTTAATCAAAAAATGTAGTCCCACTTTTTTTGTGAAATTATTCCATTTGACTGTTGATTTTGCAAATTGTTTCTTTGCAAGTGAAGAGAATCCCCAGAATCTGAACCACAAAGACAGTTGTATTTTTCATCGTTATTTTATTAGATCATTTTGATAAATATCTACCATTGGATGTTGATCCCAGATGCTTCTGGGAGAAATGTGGGGTCATCACTGAGTGATGTTAACTTACAGATGAAAGACATTTTCAGAATAAAGGTGTGAATTTCCGCCTTCACACTTTGGATGCAACAGTGGGAAATTTCCAAATGTGATGACAGGGATTCCTCTGAAGAGGATGGGCGGCTCCTGTTCATCCGTGGTTTGGGATGGATGGAGGATAAATATGCGCATCAGAAGCTCCTCATTGCAGAACCAGGAGCAGAACCAGAACCAGACTGAGCAGCTCCCGCCTCCATCAGAACACAAGTGAGTTTTTCTTCTTTGCTGTGTGTTTTCATGATTGGAGCAGTTTGATGTCATTCATCCAGGTGATGTCTGGAAGTTTGATCATGACATCTGGACTTACATTTTTCTTTAAATCCAAGTGGCTTCAGCCTTAAAAAAAAGACTTTAAGTCCGGATGTAATGACTCAACTTCAATATTGAATCTTAGCAAATTTAAAATGAAAAATATAATATAGAAAAACTTTTATTTTGGAATTTGTTATTAAAATATTTAGCCTTCATCTGCTCTCTCACTGCGCACAAGTGAAGTGAATCTGCAGAGCCAGGGGCGAAGGCATAAAGCCAGACGGGCATGCCGCTTCCTGCAGAAGAGGGAGTGTTTCTGACATCACTAATCTGACGTTTTGACACTCTTCTTGCTATTTTTGCCTTTTAGTTGCACGTTTGAGTGATTTTTATGTTTAGGACTAAATTTGCGTCATTAGATCGATAAATATCAGATTTTTTAGAAGAGTATTTCAGAAATGTGTAGGTTTTAAAGCTTCCTAAACCTGAAAAACCTGATCCTGACATGTTTGAGGCAGAACATCACCTTTGCTGTTTTCTGCTCAGAAGAAACGCAAAAACGGATTCAAAGTAACACCGTTATCTCCTGCAGTGCATTGTGGGTACCTGTGCCTCCTGTTCCTGTTGTGGACCAACCTGGTGGCTGGAAGGTCAATCAGGAAGCGTGATGCTGAAATGCAGAGCATCATTGAGAGCCTGCTGAGCGTGCTGAGCAAATACAGCACAGAGATCACAAACGAGGTGAGACACATTTCCACTCTAGCTCCTAACATTTCTGCCGGCAACCATCTGAGCTCTGTGGCAAACAAACTTCTGGTGTATTTCATCACAGCCAAAGCTCCAGGGTATTCCTGATTTTCCTTGCATGGAGTCATTTGAAGACACAGAAAAGGTAAGACATCAGAAATGACTCTAAATCTTGATAGACTTCCTGGATTTTCCCATCATCGTCCTGAACTCTCCTCATGAATCTTGAAGCTCCTGTTCCTTTGAAAAGCTGAAAGATTTGAGGATTGCCGTTGTGTTCCTGCAGACAGCTGTGTATCAGCGCCTGTCGCAGTACCAGATGAACGTTGAGGAGCTGCGTCCTTTTTCTAGCACAAAATCTCTGGATGACGCTGCTCACCTGAACCAGGACCTGCTGCAGCACCTGGTGAGTCCCTGCATGCCGGCATTTGGTCTTCAGATCTATGGTTCTTCTCCTGCATTTAGTGGGACATTTCACTCCCCGACAGCTTCGCTTCCATCAAAATTCAACCCATTCCAAGTTCTTTTAGATGTTTTAGGGCTGAATTATCATCTGAAAGTAATAAGTCATTTTAACAACAATTCAATTCGTATCATAACTTTTGGTTGACGAAACGATTTATATGATTTATAGTGGATATTGGTTCATTTTAAACGGTCCGATTCTCTGATCTAAAATCAATCCAGAGTATCTTTGGCCAAAAATTCTGAATAGACTGAGGCCTCAGCAGGGCTGATGTTCCTTTCCGCTGCGGCAGCTGCATGAGGGCAGACGTTCCTGGACGGTCAGCGTTGGGGGAATTTCCACGTCATCTGAAGAGGCGGTTGGAGAGATCAGTCATGCTGCCGTTGTATTTCATCAGAGAGCAACTATTTAAAACTGCTCTGCCTTTATAAAATCCAAAATATTTCCACATATTAGACTGTAACGATGATCATTGTTTGTTTTACGTAGTTTTTCTCTGCCATCCGCCATCACGTCTGTGTTGTCTGTGGTCCTGTCGCTTTGTCATGGCGTCGCATACAGGCAGAGCAAATCCACTTCCATGTAGCATCTTTATGTCATTGTAAACAAGCCTAACGTTTCTCAATCATCATCCAAATATTGATAGTCGATTTATTTCATGTTGAAAGGATTTTATAATGATATAGGTTGATTCTAATAATAACTTGTCTCAGACAGATTGATCTGGTTGGATTATTGGCATATAAATCGATTAAGTCGATGAATTGTTACACCTTGTTTGACAGGGATGCTGGGAAAGGAGTTTGGGTTCTTGCTTCCAGAGGCTTTGGCTTGTGTGTTGTTTTCTGATTGGTCAGGTTGGACTTTAACTAACAGTTTCTGGTTTTTTTTCTTTTTTGAAGAAACACGACCACGTCGGATCCGTACAATCGTTCCCACCCCTTCCTGCCTCCAGCATGAATTTTGATGAAGTTCAGACACTGAAACAATACGTCAGCTGTTGGACGAAGCAGGTGGAGAAGCTGCAACACGCGTGAAGCTGCATCCACTATCACACATTTGTGTCAACATCATCATGTCTGTTGACTTAATGTTGGATATTAGTGAGCTCAGAAACATTGGAAATGCAGATGTTGCTGCATGCGGTGCTGGTAAATGTGTAGGAGGGATTGGAAGGATCTTCAGTCAGACGAGTTGATAGCACTTCCTGACCTGTGAGGAGTTAGAAGTGTCATGTCTTCTTCCAACATCCATCTTAGTTCTCTCATGGTGTGTTCTCATGTCCTCCTCTGTGCAGTAATTTATTTTTGTTCTTTTTATAAATATGATAACATTTTATTTTTGGTTTTTATTAAAATATTTTGTTTTTTAAGTCGAAGTGTCATTGTTTCATTTTAATGAAGGAAAACTAAGACTGTCCAGTGATTGGTCCATGTCAAAGACTGACAGCTGGGTATCATAAAGCCCCACCCCCTTTTAAACCACAATCCTAAATTATATATAAATAATATAAATCCCTGAAAAGGATTTTATCTTTTCAGCCACAGTTTGACTACAGTTTGACTTTGAGTACAATTTTTTTCCCATCCATCCGTCCGTCCGTCCGTCCGTCCGTCCATCTTCTTCCACTCATCCAGGACCGGGTCATCATAATTAAAAAATTTATCATAATGAAAATGTTGATCAAAATGAAAATGTTGATCATAATGAAAAGCTTATCGTATTGAAAATGTTGAACGTAATGAAAATATAAAATTTTATCATAATGAAAATGTTTATCATATTGAAAAAGTTTATCATAATAAAAATGTTGATCATAGTTTAAAAAAATCATAATGAAAAAGTTAATCATAATTAAAAAATGAATCATAATGAAAAAGTTTATCATAACGAAAATGTTGATCATAAATTAACAAATAATCATCGTGAAAATTCATTCATTCTCCAATCCGTTTTATCCCTTCCGGGGTCACGGGGTTGCCGGAGCCTAACCTGGCTACTCATGGGCGAAGGCAGGGGACACCCCTGGACTGGTCGCCAGTCTGTCGCAGGGGCCACAATCACACACCCACACACACTCCCATTCACACCTAGGGACAATTTAGAATAACCAATTAACCTGTGAAGCATGTTTTTGGACGGTGGGAGGAAGCCGGAGTACCCGGAGAAAACCCACGCATGCACGGGGAGAACATGCAAACTCCACACAGAAAGGTCCCCCATTGGTGACACTGTTTCCAGTTCCCCCAGCCAGGACTTGAACCGGGAACCTTCTTGCTGTGAGGCAGGAGCACTAACCACTGCGCCACCGTGCAGCCCATCATAATGAAAATTTTGATCATAATTAAAAAATTAATCATATTGAAAATGTTGATTAACACAAAAATGTGGATCATAATTAAAATGTTTATCATAATGAAAAAAATAATCAAAATATAAAAGTTTATCATAATGAAAACTTTTATCATCATGTAAAAGAGCATAATGAAAATGTTGATCATAATGAAAAAAAAAATATATATATATATAAAATTTTATCATAATGAAAATGTTTATCATATTGAAAAAGTTTATCATACTAAAAATGTTGATCATAGTTTTAAAAAAATCATAATGAAAAAGTTTATCATCATAAAAATGTTTATCATGAATAAAAAATTAATCATCATAAAATAGTTGATCATAATTTAAAAAGTAATCATAATAAAAAAGTTTATCGTGATGAAAATGTTGATCATAATGAAAATGTCTATCATGATTAAAACATTTTTCATCATGAAAAAGTTTATCATAATTAAAAAATTAATCATAGTGAAAATGTTGATTAACACAAAAATGTTGATCATAATTAAAATGTTGATCATAATGAAAAAAAATCTAAATATAAAAGTTTATCATAATGAAAAATGTAATCATAATGAAAAATATCATAATGAAAATGTTTATCATAATGAAAAAATTAATCATAGCGAAAATGTTGATTATATTAATGTTGATTAAATGTTGATCATATTTTTAAAAAATCATAATGAAAAAGTTAATCATAATTAAAAAATTAATCATAATGAAAAAGTTTATCATTATGAAAAAGTTTATCAT
>BSAI01000013.1:254363-302253 GCA_036245035.1 Adrianichthys oophorus | reverse complement strand
ATAATGAAAAAATGTATCATAATGAAAATGTTGATCATAATAAAAAAAGTTTATCATAATAAAAAAGTTTATCATAATAAAAAAGTTTATCGTAATAAAAATGTTGATCATAATGAAAATGTCTATCATAATTAAAACATTTATCATCATGAAAAAGTTTATCATAAATAAAAAATTAATCATAGTGAAAATGTTGATTAACACACAAATTTTGATCATAGTTAAAATGTTGATCATAATGAAAAAAATGATCAAAAAATAAAAGTTTATCATAATGAAAAATTGAATCATAATTTAAAAGATCATAATGAAAATGTTGAGCATAATGAAAGAAAAAAATAAAAATATAAAATTTTATCATAATAAAAATTGTTATCATATTGAAAAAGTTTATCATAGTAAAAATGTTGATCATAGTTTTTAAAAAAAATCATAATGAAAAAGTAAATCATAATTTAAAAATTAATCAATGAAAAAGTTAATCATCATTAAAATGTTTATCATAATTTAAAAAATTATCATAATAAAAAAGTTTATCATGATGAAATTTTAGATCATAATTCTAAAATTAATCATAATGAAGTTTGTCATAATGAAAATGTTGATCATAATTAAAAAATTAATTATCATGAAAAAGTTTCTAATAAATAAAAAACTAAATGTAATAAAAAAATGTATTGTCTTGAAAATGTTTATCATGATTAAAAAATTTATTAATAATTAAAATTAAAAAAGTTGATCCTAATGAAACTGTTGATCATAGTAAAAAAAAGTTTATCATAATAAAAATGTTGATCATAATGAAAATGTTGATCACAATAAAAAGTTCATCATAATAAAATGTCTTATCATAATGAAAATATTGATCATAATGAAAATGTTTAGTATAATTTAAAAGAATCATAATGAAAATTTTGATCATAAGGAAAATGTTTATCATAATTAAAAATGTTGATCATAAGTAAAAAATTTACTATAGTGAAAAAGTGCATCATAATAAAAAGTTTATCATAATTAAAAAATTAATCATAGCGAAAATGTTGATCAAAATGAAAATGTTTATCATAATAAAAAAGTTGTATAATGAAAATTATGATCATAATGAAAAAGTTGATCATAATAAAAATATTTATTTCAATGTTTAAATAATCGCGAAGAAATAAAAACATGAAGAATCAGGACTATGCGATGCTGCACTACAAACGGAGTGTGTTTGTTTCCTCTGTCGAGGTCTTTGTTTTATTGTTGTCATTGAACACAGCAGTGACAAGATACAATCTCCAGCATAGGATGAACACACGAGGAAATACACACAAAGGGAAAGAGTATAAAACCTGGTCTCAAATGTGATGAAAACATTCAGTTATTACTATTAGAAGGAAAATAAATCAAACCAAACAAAATAACAAAAACAATGAAACAGTAGCTTACTGGTAGCACAGGAAAGAAACTAAAATAAAAACCACAAGGATTTTTGTTTTGAGATAAATTTAGTAGATTCCCAGGTTTGGAGTTTTTTTAATTGAGGAGTAATATAATTTAAATTTGTTAATAAAACACAGGAAGGAGGGCTTAGTACCTCTCCACTTACTACAGTGGATATGGTATTTCCCTAAAAGTAGAATGATTGTAATAATATATGAGAAAGAATGATCTGGATCTTCTAAAAACAATAGTACTTCAGTAACACTACATGCGGGAATGTTCAGTTTTAGATTAATCCAATTCCTAACGTGAGTCCAGAAATCCCTAGAGTAATTGCAGAAAAAAACCAAATGTTCCAAAGTTTCTTCATTTGAGTTACATCTCATTTAAATGAACTACTAAGAAATTCAGAGACAGAGAGGGTCTTTTATTTTGGGCAGAACAGGTCATCTAACATATTTTGAATGTGTTTTAACTAATGCAGATTTGGGCAATGATCTAAAGGAAGTTTGATTGTGGACTTGATAAATTCTTTCTTTTACACAGTAGTTCAAAATGTTGTTCATGAGTTTGAGGAAGTTACATCCATGAATCTGTGGTTTTGAGATCATTGCTCTCTGAGAAGTTGAAACGGTTCTTTTACTGAATGAATCAGAGCAGCAGGGATGGATGCACATACTCTTTTAAAATCTTTAAACCTGCAGGTGAGACGGTACCCATCTGTAAAAGTCAATACATTTCCTTCAGCGTCTGTTCAATTTGTTAAAAAAAGAATCTGTTGGAATACAGATTTTCTACCCACTAATGCTGTTCTTCTGTTATTCCATAGTGTTGATCCATGAGGGGTAAAACTGGGATTGGATACTACTCTTCCTGCTGCTGCCCCGCTTCATGCCGCCATCGCTGCTCCTAAAGTTGGATTTTTTTTCATCCAAACTTCTCTTTTAATTTCATTGACACTCTAATAATTTACAGCTAAACAATGTCATCCAATCAGAACATTTCATACCTGCGTGTGCTCCCTCCTTCTTCTAATGACATGTTCATTATTTCAAAGTGTTAAAGAAATGCACTGTTTGCTTACTGGCCCCTGAGGGCCCAGGGCCCCGGAGGTTCTGTCCCGTGGACAAGATGGTCGTGGTTGTTGGGTTTGAGCTCTGACTCCGCCCTGTCAGGATGTGTGTAGGTATAATTCTGCTGTCCGTCGTGGTTAGAGTTGGTATCGCTGTCTTGGTCTTCGTCAAACAGCTGGTTGTTTCTTTTTAAAGCCGCTTTTTTCCCAAACATTTGATACAGAGACACTGCCATGAAAACATCAATCGTCTGCAAGGAAACAAACAGTCCCAGCTGAAGTAAACATGATCCCATCTTCCTGTTGTGAAGACAATCCCAGCTCACCTGGAGCAGGATCAGGATGACATCCATGCTGATGATGGTCAGGATGTTCTCATGCAGCCAGTTCCTCAGCTTCCCACTGCAGCTCTGGGAGAACAGACAGACATTACAAAATTAATAGCACTGGTTTAGCAATGATTCCATTCATATCATGATCTGTGTTTTCAGATTTAATTCACTTTCAATGTCGGTTCATTATAAACGATCCAATTGGATCCGATTCACTGATCTAAAACAGATCCAGAACATCTCCATCCAGAACTTCAACAGTGTGACTCAGAGATAAATAGCTGCTACTGAACAGTGAAGTTTTCCAGATTCTTGTGTTTCTTCAAGATAATCAAGTGTAAATAAATATGTGTACAAACAAACAAGTAAACAAGAATGAATGTCAAATCCATTCCCATTTGAGTTGGATAAAGTTCATTCCACTGTTGTTTTTCCACATCAGAATAATCCAAAGGAACATTATTAGAACATTCTAGCTCACTGTATGGTCACATGACTTTGTCAATTCAAAGTGTTTCCACACATTGGACTGGAATGATGGTTGATCAGTTTTACTGCATCACATGGGTGTTGTTCTGGGATGGAGCTTATAGTAAAATAAACCGACCGTGTCTCAGTCCAAACAGTTTTTACCAAGATGGATTTTCAATTTATCTCATTTTGAAATGATTTTTTAAAAAGTTGAATTCAATTGATTTCAAATCTGTGTCAGAGGGATGGATCTGTAGGAATAGAAATCATTAATCAATTAATCGTTACACCCTAAAGAATAAGCAAACGCTTCAACAAAACCGAAGGATGAAGAAAAGATCATGGGTGATGGGCCACAAAGGACACGATGCTCTGTGAGCTCTCCAGTATGAAAGACATGTCAAACACGTGAACGAAAGTCCTCAAACAAAATTCACTCCATAAAGACTAAAGAGAGTATTTCCTGATCGTGTACACAGAAGAATATCAACAGATTTTACAGTTTTGAGGGGAACTGAACATGTATTCAATCCTCAAAACTTTCAGTTTGAATGAAAACATTTCAGTTGTGTTTGGGTCCGATTTGTGTGATGGGTGACACCTGGGGGGGTGTGGATCTGGCGTTAAGGCCTTTTAAACAGGAAGGGGCCGAGCTGCCCAGCAGTGCCAGGTTCTTGTGGGTGGCCACAGTTTCTATGTACCGCTACCTGCTGTCCTTTTTACACAGTTTTATGTACTGTTTTTTTACTCCAGTTGGTCTGCTTCAGCAGTGTACAGCAGACTAACTGTTTTTAGGGTTAAACTTCTTGTAATTTTTTGGGTCACTTCCGGTTCTATATAATTTCCACCACCCACGTTTATCGGCGTTACATCCGACTTAGGTCAGCATGAGCATGTGAGGGGATCTTGCAGTGTTTTAGAGTTTTGTATTCTCCGTTATTATTCGGGTGCAGTGTTTACAGTGGCTGCAGCCGCCCTTCTGGTGCGGGGAGGTTTACACGGCTCTGTAATGGCAAAGTGGGAAAGACCAGAATGTATAAGATATCATGAAAATGGAACGTACCATTGTTGTGTGTATGGTAAGTGCATCATAAAGCATTCGTAATGGGATAATGGAAGTTCCACGCACTTGTGATGTACGACTGATGCTGTCGTACGCTGTCCTTACGTTACATTCTAGTGGTCAGTAAGGTGTGAGTACTGCTCCTTACTGACGACACACAAATGCTGCACACAGGATGTGCACGTGATGCGTGAATGCCTGTAGGACGTCCACAAAAGCTACACTCTGATTAACTTCCTCATTTCTAACAGTCAGGCTTTATACAGGAGCGTGCACGGATCACGTGAACAGTGCTAACGGTCTCCCTGTGCAGTCTACAGGTTTTGGGGGGTTGGAGACATGAAAAACTTGTACGACACGCCTGCGTCTCTCCTTCTTCCTCCTTACATCCCCTTACCAGTTGTAGAAGAGTTCACTACAACCTGTCGCCCACAGCGTGCATGGAGAAATAAATGTGCATGAGCGGTCTACCCCCACGTTCAGGTCACCTGCATGACCCATACAGCTTTGACTGTTTTTCACCCGCTGACAGCCTGTGTCCACCCTTAAAGGCAGCAGGGACAGAGGCTCCCACCTCAGCGGTGCGACACATTTCCAGAGTTTTTATTCACAAATGCAGATTGTCTTTAGTTTAAATGGTAAAGCAGCGCGGCGCTGGTTACAGAACTGTAGTACCTCGTTAAAAGCATTGGCTCCTCCTCCAATAGACACAGAAAGGAATTCTGGGTTCTCTGAGCACCAAGACGAGTTCAAAGTGGGAGAATGGGATTCATAACAGGAACAGGGGAGGACGTCTGGAGTCGACAGGTTCAGCGTCTGCAGGAATGAGTTTCCCAGCCAGTCGGATGCATGCAGCAGACCGCAGCAACGTCCCTGTTGATCAGTGAGATCATCCATGATGGGACCAGCGCTCAGAAAGCCTCTTTCAGTGTGGGATAAAGCAGGAATGTGTTGGGGGTGGAGGATGTTTATGAGAGGAAAAGAAATGTACCGTTTTTTGCATGGTGTCCATCATCCTGTCATTAATGGCACTGCTATTTCCGTACTCAGTGATGATCTCATCAACAGTTTCAGTCAAAGCCTGGTTGATCTGATGAAAGCACACAGCACAGCACATGAGAGCTAGCAGAAAACCCAGAGATCGTCTTTGCAGATGATGCTGGGATGTGACAGCATGTGAAGAAAACACGACAAGGTCAATAAGAGCAGAAGGGATGAAGCTGCAGGACGTTAGGCGCTGAAACAGACCACTCAGACCAGGAGGAGACAGGTGGGCATTGCAAACCAGAGGGAAGCAGGGGAAGTCATTGTTGAGAGGACCTGAAGCCTAAAGGAGACTGAGCGACGGTCATCTGAAGGAAACTCACCTTGTTCCTGTTAATGAGCAGCAGCAGCATGACAAACAGCTGACCCAGAACCAGGACGATGAGGAAGCCGCCGTACTGACACACACCACAGAAACCACAGTTAGAGGTCAAAGTTGAAGCCCATCAGATGGTAAACACCTGGATTGTTCTCCACATCTGACCCCTTCCCTGGGGGAGCAGTTTATTGTGGATTTGAAACCACAACCTGAAGTTTCAGGGTGGACACTCTACCACAAGGCCTCTGTGCTCTGTCCAACTCTTTCCCACTCGAGCACCCACCTCCGATCCTAAGCTTCATGTGGGTGGTCCCACATGGTGCCGTAGTTCCTCCAAAGACCGCTGGAGGCAGGTTGCAGAACTGAGCGATTCTCCTTTGATCTCATGTCTAAAGTTCACCTCCAAACATACACGTCTACATTGTACTTTCTGTTCATGAGAACTCTGATGTTTGAATTCCTTCTCTAATCTGCTTTCATGATTTTATTGGAACTCAAATTTGTGGAGTTATAGGAAAAGGCCTAAATCCGCTCTCATTTTCACTGAGCAGGATCGAGTGGATCACGTCAGAGACCTGGTGCACACATGTCTATGCTCTTACTGGACCAGCTCTTTTTCAGTACACTATTTCTCGCCGTGACTCACCACCAACAGCATGAATCGGCTCTCGCTGCTTGATCCCACGCATCCAACGAGGCTGACCAACGCCACCACTGCACCGATCATGAGGAGCCCCATGGCCACCACCTGCAGTTCATCTGGACAAACGCAGACGAAGCCTCAAAAACGGACGTAAAGCAAAGACCGCAGAGGCTTCAGCTGGTGGTCAGGTCATTGGAGAGGATCATAGCGACCACGCCATGCTCATCATGAGCAGAACTCGTCAATATTTACTGTTGTGTGCCTGTTGTTCGTAGAAAACCATTCAAGCTTCATGATGTTGGATCAAACTCTGGAGGTTGAAGGTCGTTTCACTAAAAGTCGGCCATTTTTATTTGAATTCTAAAAATGTTTTCAACACAAAAACAGCGTTACCAAAACAGATTAGGGGGCAGTGGATCAGACTCCGATGAACTTTGGTTTTCTGGTGATCTTCAGTTTTATTTTAAGAACACAAACCCCTCTAAGCTCATCGTGGCGCCGTGAAGCACCATGGCAACATTCAGACTTTAGTCATGAATTTGATGACTGTGAGCCAGAGGACCGTGATGGGACAAATAAATGAGAGACGATGGAGGAACATCACTGTGGTTTCATCTCAGTCATTCTACATCAGGTCTTTATCGTGCGTCACTGAGCTGTGGAGCAGAACGTTGATGTGAAGCTTCTCACCAGATGGGAGAACATTCAGGAAGCTTCCTGAGCCGAGCAGAATCCAGATTCCACAGCCGCCGATGCTCAGACCCAGAACCTGAAGAGAGAAAAGCACACAGAGATAATGAGCGGCACAAGAGATGAAGTTCAGAAGGCGTGAACATCTCAGCTCAGAAAGTAGGTGGTTCTGGAGGTTTGGACTCTTGGGTCTGGAATTGAGACTCTATACTTACATAAAACATCAATCTGGAACAGATGTGTAGCCGTGAAGGTCACGGTCAGTGGGTCTTCAAACATGACACAAATGTTCTTTTATTTTACATTCACTAATATTCTTTTCATTTTTGCATTCATTACACATAAACACTCAATAGTTTTCTGCCATTCAGACTTCGATAGGTCATTTTCAGATAATTAATGAAGTATTTGTCACTAGAACTGTTGAAACCAGTATCATTATGATACGTTCAGACCAAATTACAAGTACAAACATAAAATATATATACAAAACCAAAACTATCCTCCTTTTTATCTCAATGTTAAACAAAATGCAGATGTTGTTGCTCAACAGAATTCAAATGTTTCCAAAAGTATAAAAGTGTTGATCCCAGGAAGCGGATGTGTCCATCTCTATTCGCCACTAATCTAAAGTCAAAAGCTGATTGGTTGGAGATTTTAACCACACTTGAACTGATCATCAACATGAATGCAATATTGATTAGAACCATTTTCTATAATATCAATAAATTATTTAAACTCTCAAAGTGTAAAATAACCAAGATAGAAACTAGATCTTAGCTTTGAGATCAAAGGGGATGTTTGCTTTTAGTCCATTTAGACTGTAGTACCCACTTTTAACTGTAGATGTCAGTGTTTCCCCTTTGTTTTCAACTGATCTTTATAAACGGGAACAAAAGAACAACAGCGTCATCAATACAGGCAACAAAACTGGAAAACACATTAAAAAATGAAAAATTTTAAAATTGTCTTAGAGATGAAAACATATCAAAAGCATCAAACAATAAAAAAGAAAACAGCGAGTTCGAAGCTGCAGCCCGTTTTTGCCTTTGCAGGGAAGGAAAACTTTCAGGTCACAGATTAGTTTAGTTCAACAGCTGCTCTTGAATCATGTCGAAGAACCCAAATGGTTAAAGAGAACCAAAGTATTAAGAACACAAGTGTTTTCATTTAAACATATGAAATAAATGTGGCAAAAAAGTCATAAAAACAAATACAGAAATGTATAAGAAAGGAAAAGAGCAAAAAACCAGAAGCTAGCCAAACAACTGAAGGTTTGTTGAATGAAGGAGAAAACTTCAAGCAGAATAGACAGAGATAGAACTGAAATGCTTTCTCTGCTGGTAAAAGCAAACCAGTCATTGATCCTGGCCTCAGAGCTCCTCCTGCTTCCTTCACTTCCCCACAGATGTTTGAAGATCCTCACCAGCAAGAGCGCGTTCAGGAAGGTGATGAAGAACTTCAGCAGCTCGATCTTCACCCCCAGCTTCATGGCGTTTGGCCGATGAGGAGCAGCAGACGAAGGACTCAGATGGTCTTCCTCGCAGTCGTGGTTGGAGGAACCACAGCTGAGGTTCTGTGGTCTCAAAGTTCACTTCCTCATTGTCTTTAAACATTAAACAAATCCTAGACGTTCCCATGGAAACAGCCACACTCCTCACAGGTTACTTTGAATTTTCAACACTTTCATGTTTTGTTGCAATTTTCTGTAATAAACTAACACTTATAGTGCTCTAAACGTCATTTTAGTTATTACTACAAATGACATTTCCCATAATGCCCCTGTGAATCTCTAAGCCAGCTGGGAAGCAGAAGGAAACTCAGCTGTTTTTGATTTACAGGAAATAGTTTTGCTCATAAAAACAAACCCTTTAAATGACTTTAAAACAATGATTACATGGTTTGGACACAGAGAAACACACACATTCACAAAAACACAGAAAAACACACAAACTCACGATTTAAACTTTCAAACATAATCTTACAAACTCACAAAAACACAGTAAAATGTAAAAGCACACAAATTCATACAGGTCAGAACACAAACACACTTGTACATGTTCAGAACTGTCCTGAATGGGTTTCTCAACTCCCTGCAGGAAGAGGAGAGTTTCTCCGAGAACTTCGGTCCTCTGGAGTCTCTGCCGCCACAGCCGGCAGATCCAGAGTGAAGCTTCCGTTCTCCCTTGAGGAGAATGTGAGCGTCGGCCCTCAGATGAGGAGGTTCAGACGTTTGAAAAAGGATTGTGTTTACTTTGAAGTCACCTCCAACAAAAAGGAAAAGACTGTCTTAATGTGAATTTTAGAAATGAACAAAAGCTGTGACAACTCCTCAGACACTGACATGACAACCACCCAAAGGTGGTTGGTGCAGTGGACACTTTTTCAAAAAGCCATAAAAAGGATTCCTACTTGAGATGTACAAAAATAACTGAAGTATAGATCTGAGTTGCATCAGGTAAAATAAAAAGTTACTGATGAATTTATCAGAATCTGAGTAAGACAAAAATGGAACCCCAGGATGCAAAAACTGAGGGGGCAGAAAACAGGTTTATTTTTAAGATGAGGATGCAGAAACAGGACTTGAGCCTTCACACTGAGGAAGGGAAGCACGGAGTGGACTTCTTGAGCTGGGTGGGGAGTGCAGAAAACAGGATCCAGGCAGGCTGGTAGACAGAGGTGGGGAGATGATTGGCAGAGCAAGCAGACAGGTAGGATAAGCAGTCAGGCTCAACAGGCAGGGCTGATGGAGACCAACAACGTTCTGGCAGGAAGCTGGTGGAGAGCAGAAGAATATAAAGGGAAGTGCACAGGAGTGTGTAATCAGGTGATTGCTGGCAGAAGAGCTGAGTCAGGAGTGGCAGAAAACCTGACAGTATTTTGGTTGCAATGATGCCTGACATGAGCTTCCATGTTGTGGAGAGACGGGTTATTGGCCGGTAGTTGGACGGGACTGCACTCTTTGAGGGATCCTTCTGGATCAGGATCGTCCGCCCTTCCGTTAGTCATTCAGGGTGAGTCCATCTCTTAGCAGCTGGTTCATTCGTGCTGCCAGACGCTCGTGGAGTGCAGTGAGTTTCTTATGTCAGTCTGCATGGATCATGTCAGGCCCGGTGCTGTCCAGTTTTTCATACCTGAGGCTTTTTCTTGGATGTTTTCCACTGTGATGGTTACTGGATTCTGTTCAGGGAGGTTACTGTGTTCTTTTCTCAGAGAGAGCAGACATTGAGCATTGCTGTTGTGTGCTGTCTCTTTGTTCCATATACCATTCAAGTACTGTTCTGTTCCAGTTATTCAGGTATGGACATCTGGCTGTATCTCTGAGGCACTTGCTTTTTCATTGCACCTCTTTGGGCCTCTGTCATCTGTCCCTCTGAGCTGTCGTGATCTTAGCCTCCAAATGTTGCTTCCATGGTGGGAATCGCCCTCAGCTTCCAGGAGACTTTCAGGTGGTTCTTCACTCAAGCGTTGTAGTTGGTGTCGGCGTTGCCTGGTGTTCATTCTGGACATGATCTTATCCTTCAGGTCAGTTGCTGCCTCGCTCAGTGTAACGGTGGTTATTGGGGTTGTCTTCTGGTTGGGAGTGTGGTATGGCCTCCTCTCTGACCTGATGTTGTGGTTCTCCCGTGGCGCTACAATTGTGTTGTCAATCTGAAGATTGAACATTGAGCTACTCGTTGTTTGCATGTAACCTCTCTGAGTAGGGTTACTTGAGTAGTAGCATTGCAACAGACCTCACAGGTGTCAACTTGTTGAGGAGCTTCAGGTTCCCACGCCCCCTTTGGCTCTCTCCCTCTCAGTCTGCTGGCGCTGCTCGTCCAGGATGAAGGTGCTGCTCTTCCTCTGGCTCGCCTCGTTGGTGTGCTGCGGTGAGTGACCTCTGACCTTTCACACGTCAGATGATTTTCACATGAACTGCAGCCTTCTCCTGATTCTGCCTTTGAGCTGAAATCTTCAGCAGTTTTTCCTGAAGATCCAAGTTTAGGAAATGTTTTGATTCTTTTGCCCTTTGGTAAATGGATTATACTTGTAAAGCACTTTCCTACCTTCCTTGAAGATAGAAAAGCGCTTTACAGTCACAGTCCCATTCATGCAGCACCAGGATGCTGAGTCTAGAGCTGCAGGGAAGAGGTCAAGAGGAAGACCAAAGAGGAGGTTTATGGATGCAGTGAAGACATGAAGGTAGCTGGTGGTAGAGTAGAGGATGAAGAAGACAGGGGTAGATGGAGGAAGCTGATTGGCTGTGGCGACCCCTGCAAGGAAAAGAAGTAGATGTTTCTGCTTCTCTGAAATCACCGTGTGAGAAAATGTGTCGCATTTAGAGACCTGGAATTTGTTGGGTTTATTTAGATAACTCTTCCTCACAGAAACACCTGAAGACTCGCTTGCTTTAATGAGAATCAGTAGATGGAGTTTAATTACAAACTTTTATCCATTTGTTTTAAGTCAAACATGGTTGTAGAAAAAATTCGTCATCATCTTGTGAATGGCTGCAGTCGTGATGAGTCTCTTTTTTCCTAGAACATTGTTTTCTGGTGTACAGGTGTGGAGAAAATCCCGATCTTGTTGAATATTCCCAGAAAAGTGCAGACATTTTTTTAGATTGTCTTCTTCTCCTGAATATTCCTAATCAGACTTGACTGGATAGTGTTGTCCTAAATTAAACAAACAAACAGTTTTGAGTCAAAGAAAATCATCTTCTCATCCATCTGGAGAACCAGACGAATAGGAGGAGGAGACGGGACAGAGCCAGACTGAAAGAGAAGATGGTTTGCAGAATTCAATTCCATTGTTCCCACTCTACAGAGGAATGTGAGCCTGGACTACAAAAAGGTCACTTCCTTCATGCTGCAGCGTACTAACATGCAAACATCTGACCCTGGATGGAAATCTGTGTGTTTGCAACGTAAAGGTTCAAAACCTGCAGTCAGTCCAGTTCTGCTGCGTTTGTTCATCCATCGAAGACCGAAGGAGGTAAGACGTCCGCAAGTCTGCAGGTCTTTGAGAAACAATCCTCACATTCCTGAACTCAGGGACTCTGGGTGAAGAGCAGGGTGTCATCGGCGTACAGCATCAGAGAAGGATGGACTGATGTTCCAGACCGCAGCTGCTGGAAGGAGTTTAAGGCTTTAATTGAACAAAGGTGGAACTTTTGATCCTAAAAGTATGCATTCTTACAGAAAAAACAGTTTTTTATATGAAACTATCATTTTTGCATAAAAAAAGTAAAAATGGAGAACAAAGAGAGATTAGATTTTAATTTGTTGATTTTGTAACAAATCATGAAAACAAACTATTGTGACATTTTCTGCAAAAGCTGTAAACCTTCAGCGCTCATGAAGTGATCACCCCCCCACCCCCACCCCCACCTCCCAAACCTGCTCAGACCTGAGCGCTGCTGCAGAAAGATTATTCATCTCTTTTGTTTCTCACTGGGACTTTTTGTTGAGCAATGATGCAGAGCTGCAGGAACAGAAGCTCCGATCTGCCTCAGAGGATTCTTCTGTTCGCTGGAATGAACACGTGTGTGTTCCTGCAGTAACCAAAGAGGATCTGGTTCAACACAAACCCAAGCTGTCTGTGCTGCTGCCGCCCACAATCAGTTAAAATCCATTATCTCAAAGATTGACCTGTTTGGGTTTCCAGTCCATATTCTGGACACATGTTCCTGTTTACTATTCCAGCCACTTGGTTGTGGCGCTCCATGTATGCTTTCCCGGCTAGCATCTTACAGCCTGCAGTTATGTCCTGGATTGTTTCAGGCGCCTCTTTGCACAGCCTACACCTTGGGTCTTATCTGGTGTGCTGAGCCTCTATCACTCAAAGGAAGAGATCACGGATGTTAAGACATGGAAGCTCCTCACCATACATGGAGGGTTCCATCCCAAATCCAGCACCCTGAGACTGTATGCTAGCTGCAAGGAAGGAGGCCAAGGACATCAAGATCAAGGATGCTGGAGGACAGATCCTCATGGGAGGAAAAGCCCCTGCATGGGATGTACCACCGAACCATAACTGAAGAGGCTGATGTGATGTAAACTGTGAACCAAACTCTGCTCTGAAAACAGACCATTCAAAAAAACACCTGCAGGCTCTTCTGATGTTTCTGGGTAGACGGTAAACCGATAACAAGGAGCTACAATACTGCATTGGAGGGAGCATCCATGCACAGAATTATTCTGGAGCAGAAAAATGATTCTGATCCTGAACAGATTACACAGACTGAGGATGTGAGGTCACTCTAACAGGCTAATGAAGGCCTGCAGAGTCTGACACTGCTGTGTTTTGACACAAAGCTGCAGAGCAGCAAACTGACAGACTGATAAAGATCAGATCGTGTGGAGACGGTTATTTATAATCCAAGGACTCCTCCTTGGATTAGCTGCACACAGACAGAATCTGGATCTGGCTGTTTCTGTGTGAACTCCTCAGTGTCATGTCTGATCTGAGCCCCAGAGGGATGACCTGCTGAAACTGGCTTGTTTTTTTGCTCCTTTGATGTGATGGCTGCAGAAGGGGAGGAGTTCTCAGTTCCCGCTCTTCTTCTCAAGCCTGTTGGCTTCTGTGATGAGCAGCATGACTTCATCAGAGTCCCTGCCTGAGCTCGGATTGAGACACGCTTGTTTGACTCCCAACAGTCCATAAAACAGTTGTGATGAAGACTTTCAGATGACGCTGGATTTGAGCCAGGATTTGAGTTGTGAAAGATCTCTGACAAAGATCCCACAGATTACCTCCTCCAGGCAACGTCAGGCTAAGATAATATTTATAAATACCAAACCAGAGCAGAACATTTTGTTCTGCGGCAGCGTTGAAAGACAAAGAAAAGTTTACTTTCGTTTCAGTGTTTCAGACATAATTTTGCATTTTTGTTTCCATCTTTTGGTCGTGAAACTAAAAGCACGTTTTTATTATAGATATATTTTTTGCATCCTGGTTCATCAACGCAGCATCATCTAATCTTTCATTCCTGGAAAAGGCTTTTTCCGACGGGATGCTGAGTTCTTCAAAAGGGACTTCAGATGTTGAGACTCAGCTGTGATGAACGCAGCATCAGTCTGTAGGGTTTTCTTCTTCTATTTTAATAGATGCTATGATGCTGCGTGCACACAGAAGACCAGATACATCTGCGTGTTGTGCAGAGTGCTTCTGTGCCCTGGATGTGTGGCCAACTTTCATACAGCTTTGTGTGATGAACATGGAAGTGTAAGGAGACACAACGTAAGCGATCAGTTTGTGTTTTCTGGTTACACTAAGGTCTTGGTAATGCTGTCCTTTTAGAACTGTGGAGACTCACATGTATAACACATGGGTGTAAGTTTCATGGTGGAGCGTCATTGGTTTTCTTTTAGACCTAAAACTGTTGGCTTATACAGTGTTAAATTTGACCAGAAATTGTTGAAATGTTTTTCAAAGCATAAAAAGCAACTTAAAGCAAAGGTTTCTGTTGAGGCTGCAGGTACATGCCGTCCACTGCAGTCAACATGTTTGTAACTTGAAGAAAATATAACATTTTTGAAAGAAAAACAAAACATTTTTTCATGTCATGACAAGGATAACCTTGTGATAAAAATCTTGACTAAGACTTTTGTAATCCATGCATCAGAAGGGTTAAAGACCCACTCTGATGGAAATAGTGTTTTAATATGTTCTTGTTCTTTCTGGTGACATATAGAAAGAAAATTAAGATTAACATGACATTTCTCTGGGAACGCTTTGAAAACGGATCCAAAGATGATCGGGTGAAACTTTATTGCTTCATGTGCTCATGTTTTCTGCAGAAACTACAGAAGACTACAGGAATCAAACCTCTGACTACATCGAGGACTCAACGCCAGAATACGACTACGACTATAACGCCACTTTTGAGTATTACTATGTAACCGTGAAGTCTGAAGGTGAGTTTCTCCCTCTTTCACATGTTCATATCTGTACCGGAAAGCGTATCATCACAGGGATTGTTCTTTGACTCCTTATTGACTACGATGACAGCTTTGCCTTTAAATGTTGCCATAGCAACAGCAGAGCAGTAAGAGAAGTTTGACTGACAGCTGTTCCTGTGTTTTTCCATCTGCAGAGGCCAGGACGAACCAACAGGTGAGAAACCTGCAGCGTCTGAAGGAGTCCAGAGGATGAAGAACGCCCCCCTGTGGACAAAACTCCAGAGAGTGGGGTGTCCACTAGTGGCGCTCCACTTGATTTTAGAATTTGTTCCATTATAAATGTTAGTATGTATAGGACAGATACATGTGACAGGATGCAGCATAAATGAAGATGTTGGGGTTCTTTGGGAGTGACCAGGATAGACCAGGAATGAATCCATCATTGGAACAGATCGTGGTAGATGTTCAGGAGGTGAATGCAGATGGAGATGTTGATGACACAACAAGGAGGAACGGGGATGATGAAAAGATGCTGAGGTTGGAGCTACCAGGAAAGGGGTCTAGAGGAAGAGCAGAGAGGTGGTTTGTGGATGTAGGGAAGGGTGGAGGATGCAGAGAAGAGGGTTAGAAGGAGGAAAATGATTCACCATGGCGCCCCGTACAGGGCACAGCAGAAAGTGCCTGCTCTAAAGTTTGATTCTTCTGGTCTTCACTGTTGTTTCTTCCAGACAATTGAAGATCCCAACAGCGTGTACAGCTGCTGCAGCTCCATAACAGACCACAGATCGATCATCAATACTCTGCTGATGTCACTTCCTGCTCTCTTGTATGAAAGGGTGATGACTGTTGTCCACTTACATTAAGACTGTAGCATGGCTGTCATGGTGATTTCCCAAGCAGTCTGTGTTTAAATGTTTTTTGTAATAACTTTAGACAAAATGCTGGAATTGTTATATTTACTGTGCGAAATATTGCAAATGTTTTTATTGTCCGTGTGGGTCTAACATATGATTAACCCCACAGTCCATCTTTACACAGAAAACACTTGATTTTGTCAATTGTCTTTTAAAATTGTTTACTTCTAACAAATCTCATTTGTTCATTTAAATTAAAATGTTCCACTTCCGCGGGTTTTCGGTTCTTTTTCTCAGTTGACGTTCGGGACGGAACCAATGAACACAAACAGTTGACTTTGAAGGTTTTATTAGAGAACTTAAGGCCACTGTGGACTGTGCAGAAGTCAAGAAGAGCAGAAAGAATCCCCGTTAGCCTCAGACCCCCCATGATGAGTGCTTTCTGTTACCCCATCTCGCCCCGCTTTCCTCCAACCTGCTGCAGAGGGACGAGCGGGCCGAGGTGGAGGGACCCTCCCACTAAAGTGATAACCAGCAGACTATGTGTGGAGAAGCTCCTCTGTTCCTCAGTAAACCAACACCAAGTGATAGAAAGATTAGAAAAAGTTCCTCCAACATCTGGAGCTCAAACGTCTTTGGTTTCTTCTTACAAAGGGACCTCTTTCTTTCAGGGGAACAATCAGCTGTCGGAGCGGAAGAACGCAGCGTTTTTCTGAAATCTCACGGAGCCTCAGAGGAAGCTGATGGCAACTTCATTTCATGGTTTCTCAGCTCTGCTGAAGATGCTGCATCAGCTTCAAGACAAAAGCAAAGAAAAGGTGCAGATTTGGCATCATCATCATCTTCATCATGGCTGACACCTGTCAGCAGCAGCAGATGATCAGTGATGGGATCAGACGTGGAGGTGGGAGAGCAGAGGTCCACGTCTGCTGCTCCATCAGAGTAAGTCTCAGTGAATTTAGGTCTAAAGGAAGTAAGGTTTCTAAGGCCTCAAAGGGTTTACGCAGCGCTGACAAACTCAGAGTCCAGCGTCAGCCTCTTTACAGGAAGGTCACTTTGATCCGCCGAGAGTTGCCAGCTCGCTTCGGCGGTTTAAAGATCCCCGAGAAGGCCGGCCTTGCAGGAGGAGCAGCACCCCTTCAGGGTTTAGGCGGTGCTTTGGCTGCATCTTTGTCTATTGGTTTGTCTCTGGCTGCAGGTGCAGGAGGAGGAGCAACCTTTTCCGGCAGTTTCAGGCCTTTCTCTGTGCCGATGTTGACAGTGATGTTGGCGTAGAGCGGCAGATACTGCCGGGACACCACCTCGTACTCCAGAGAGTTCATCCCGTCCAGCTTCCATGTCTGACGCGTCTTTGCCAGCATGTTAAACCTGCAGAGGCGGAGCATTCAAAAAGTTGCATTGGTTTCAACCAATGAAAATGGAATTCATGAGGAAACAGGAGCTCCTGCAGCTTCAACCAGGCCCACCTAAAGCTTTAGAACATTTGCTGTCTGTTTATTTCTGAAGCAGAAACTTTAGGTGGAATAAAATTTTTACTTTGTTCTTCACTTCCTTTTTAAAAATCTAGCAGAGCCACATAAATCCAGAAGGCCCACAGTGGAGCCCTGAGGAACTCCACCAGGAAATCTCTGAACTGAGGTTTAAATTAAATACGTATGATTTGTTTGTTTTGTGTGTTTTTTGGTTTTCAAACATCAAGCCCACGAGATAAAAGTCCTGCACACTGAACACATCACGTCTATTCACTCACCTGCAGAAACAGGACAGGAAAACAAGAACAGAGGAACTTTACTTCTTCCCTACTGAGATTATTCTTGTCTTTTTAAGGTGCTTTGTCAATTTTCTTGGCCAGATTTATGATTCTGATTCACTGGTGGGTTCCTAAACCCACAGAGAAGCTGAAGCCACAGCTGCTTTCCTCCAGATCGGTGGGTTCCTGTCTTTATCTGCTCTGCAGGAGCTGTGGATCGTACCTCTTGGGGTTGACGTCATTGCCTTGGTCCAGCTTGTGTTTGATCATCTTGTAGCGACCGTGCTTCAGAGGTGGGCGGCTGATGTGCATCCCTGCCAGAGACACCCTGAAACCAACATGGCAGGAGGTCAGAGCGGACTCATTTCTGACCTGCTGGAGCTTTTCTGAAGCTCCAACCACGTCTTCTCTCAGACTGTCCGCTTTGAAAAGACTCCTAAGGAACAATTTACTGACTTTTTTTAACCTTGGATTTCTGTCTCACTCTGACCATTAAACAGGTGAATATGGAAAGGAGATTAAAACTCAGTTTGAAAAACAATCAATGCGAAGTGGGCGGAGTCAAAACTTTGTGCAGCAGAACTGAGTTGTTCATTATTTATCAAATCCTGCTGGATGAGATGATCTGGATTTGAACAGATGACAGATGTTGGTGATGGAAGGATGAATCCTGAGAGGGTTGTCGACTCAGAGATGTGAAATTAAGTTTTGCTGCTTTAGAATCTCCTGTTTGAAAGTTTCCCATCATGCTTTTCTGCAGGAACTCACCTGATCCCGATGTCATCGTCCTCGCCCCCCCAGCCCCAGTAGTTGTTTGGAAAGCCGTTCATTTTCAGGTACTGCAGAGGAGAAAGGGCCGACACCCCCCCAAAGTACATGTTGTAGGGGAGCCTGGAAGGGACAAAAGGCAAACAAATGGATCAGACTTCCACAGATGTGTGCGGCCTAATGGTGCAGATGGAGAACCCACTTATAGCCAAACTTGTCCATGGCGATGGCGGCGTGTTTGGGGTTGGCGTCGCAGATGTATATGTTGCGATCGTCTTCAGGAATCAGGTCCACGTCATGGAAGAAGAGGCAGTCCCAGTCCTCTTCCCTCATGGCCTCTCTGAAGCCGATGTTCATGAGCTTGGCTCTGTTGAACGTGTAGTTTCCAGCCTGGGGGGGCAAACCGTCATCCAAAGAGAGCCATTATTTTAGGATTCGGTATTTTCTTTTCCTTCCCACATCCCCAGGCTGCGCCCGTCCAGCAAAAGAAGCTGGTGGAGTCTCCACGCAGGCAAACATTAAGCGCATTAGACACAGAATACGATCCAGTCACTCTGAATTCTCCTCAGAACGGTTGCATTGGAGCAGAAAGAAGCACAAAACTGCCAGAGCATTCAACAAACTAGAACTTCATTTTTTATTCTGTACGAAAGAATAACGGGTTTGATTTTCTGAACACCTGAAGGAAAAACTTTGTTCAATCAAATGCAGAAATCCCAACACTGACTTTCATCTATCTTCATGTCTGAAAGATGAAAGCATATTTAGAGTTTATGTTCTGCAGCAGACTTTAGTCTTTTCAGGACAACGCATGTTTGTTTTGGCGGCAGAGGTTATGGTTATGGGTGGAGAATGTTTAACTTTTCTTTCCTTACCTGGTGAATGATGTAGATGCCGTAGTTGAGCTGCTGCCGCTGCAGGAACGGGTGAAGGTAGTAGAGCAGGTACTTGAGATGGTGCTCTCTGTTCCTGTG
Source organism: Adrianichthys oophorus (assembly GCA_036245035.1). Lineage (NCBI taxonomy): Eukaryota > Metazoa > Chordata > Actinopteri > Beloniformes > Adrianichthyidae > Adrianichthys > Adrianichthys oophorus. The sequence goes on along the minus strand of BSAI01000013.1, from coordinate 282,965 downwards.
TGGGATGATAATGGCCGTCTTGTGTCGCGCCACACAGTTGGGTGGCCGGTAGCGGCCCCCGTGTGTCACCAGCGGGTTCTTCCTTTCAACCTGGGCCAGAGTGAGTCCTGATGGGAAGCTGACGTGGATAGGCCCTCCTGGGAAAACAAACCAGTCTGATGATGATGATGATGGAGGGAAGGCAAATGCTCTGGTGAGGAGACACGCTGCTGATTTGAATGTAGAGCAGAGGCTCAAACTGCAGCTGAAATATCTGAGGGTTTGAGTCCCTCTGACAATCTGAGCCCTTCTGACCAGAGGAACGGGTTTGGCCACACATTCCTGGATCTCCCAAACCCACACAGTTCTTGGTTGTGTCTAGCAACTGCTGCGTCAACAGTCTTCAACACAGACTGGCTTCTACCAACGAGCTCACTTTCTGCTGATTGACAGACTTTCCTCGCCCTCCTGGAGGTTAAGTACTGCTCTGAATCACGCTGGAGATGATGGTCAGCAGGAGCCAGGTGACAGAGGGCGGAGCCTGCTGCTAAACTGTCAGGTACAAGAGCAGTGTGGGTATGGCATGCTCCTGACATGCAACGTCAACACTTTCTTTACCACCTTTGAATGTGGCAGAATATTAGCCTTCTGAACTGAAACTGATCCTTTCTGAAGCTCCGATTCTTCTGGTGAAACATCTAAAGAGGAATTTGTCTCCAATCATCTTCAAGGGTCTGCAGTTCTCAACTTTGATCTTTGTACCTCAAAGGAAAACAGTTTCCCTCCGTCTTCTAGATGCCCTCACAGCTTTGTCGCTGTGAATATAATCTTCCTAAATGTTCATGATGAGGGTTCTGAAGGAGCTGCTTAGAAGCCACACAAACATCTTTGATAAACAGCACCAACATCAACCGATGATTTAACAGGGAAATGCTCCGACCAGACTCCAAACCTGTTTCCCCCTCCCTCAGGGAAATCCCGTGTCAAGCAGACGTTTCCTCCATTAGAGCGATTACTCCACAGGGTAAATAAACTCTGAAGTTTAGAGCCGTGAAGACACTTTCATATCTTGACTTGAAAGCAAACTTTAACTTTCTCAAGTCACGCCCCCATCCCGCAGAGAGGACAGATGAGTCACGAGTCCAGAAGGTTCTGTGCTGAACCAACTGTGTTTGGTCAATTATTTTTGGTTTGATGTGCCTGAATTTGGACTGGTTTCAGTATCTATGTTTCATTCCACCAACGGGGGCAGAGAGCTCAGTAACAGGCGAACAAGAATCTGATGAATGGAAGGAATCCCATATTTACTCACTGACAACAGAACTGTGACCATCAGAACATCCTGGTCTGATCAGTACTTGGATTTGGAAAACTATGTCATGATAACTTTCAACCTTCCTGAAGGCCCTCAGTCACAGCTGCTGTTATCAGATGAAGGACTTCAGATTGTCACCTGTTTTCAACTTTCTGAGGACTCCAGAAACATGATAGAAACAGACTCAGACTCATGGTTCCACGGTGGAAGTTTCTGAAAGCTCGGGGGGGGGGGCAGAGTGACTTGCTGACATCAGCAGGTTTTTCCTAAAGGTGGAGACACCTGCAGTCAGCAGGTAAAACAGCCTTTATCCGTAAGAGACGTCAACTGAGCTGCAGGACTGTGAGAAAGAGGAGGACACGACTCCCTGCACAAACACTCTCACCTAACATGTTTAATGAGCTCAATGTATCGAGGAACCAGAACGAGATCGCCATGTTCATTGATTCCAGGATTTCTCTTAACCTGACAGTTCATGTCAAACTCACTGATACTATGAGAAAACTGGACAAAGTGAGTCTGATCTCACCCATGGAAAATGGCATAAGCCTCAGTCCCAGCTGTCCTTATGGGAGGATACGGGCCGTCAGCAGGAAAAAAAAAAAGGTCAAACCTGTACGGTGCACACAGGTGACCCGTAGGACAATAGAGGTCACAGACCGCTCAGTGAACCCGTAAAGAGAAAATGTTCGTCCACATTTTTTCTATGTTCATGCTGCGGGCGACAGGTTGTAGTGAACACGTATACAACACGTAAGGGGGAATTAGTAGAGTTCGTTAGAGCTGTTCACGTTAGTGCACGTGCTGTTAGCGTGTACTAACAACAGTTAGTGCTGTTCACGTGATACGTGCACGCTCCTTGCTGCAGCCTGACTGCTAGAAATGAGGAAATTAGACAATCACTGCATGGTTTGTGTGGACATCAGTCCACAACAGTCACCCAACGGGCACTTATGCATCACGGCCACATCCCGTGCATGCAGCATTTGTCTGTGGTCAGTAAGGAGCCAGTAGTCACACCTTACTAACAACTAGACTGCGGCGTATGACAGCATCACCCGTATGTCAACAGTGAGCTTGTTGCAAGGTCCTAACACTCAAACGCAGGATACACAAAATCTGTCAAAGGTTTTGAACATTGGATATAAGGGCCAGCAGGCTCCACCTACTTTTATTGAGGCATCTGATTGGCCAGATTATAGCTTGAATAACTTGAACTAGAGAGAAATATAATTTTAAATAAATGACAATTATCAAAAAAATTTAAAAATAGAAAGGGTATCAGAGAAATAGAATGGCTGGGTAATAGTTAGGGCTGGGAGATAAAACGATAGCCATCGATATCGTGATAGTACTTTTCCTGGATAGTAAAAAGAGCCTATCGCGATGATTTTCTCCTCTTTGGTTATTAAAAGTTAGAAGATTAGTCACCACATGGAGAGTAGACGCTTGTGTAAACTTAGTCATCTTTATGAGCTCTTCCTCTGGTGAATTTCTTTTATCTTCTTCTCCTCTACCGTCTGCACGCAAGGTAAACAAAGACACGTGACACACCCCACCCCTGCAGTCACTTCACCTGTGCAGCGTTTAGCTTTGGCTGATGAAACTGCAGAATATGTGGTGATTTGTAACAAAATCCGGTCCGAACTGGAGGAAAAACTGCTTCACTTAAAGCAGCAACAGACACTAATAAAATGTGTTGATTTGGAGACACCAATGTTGTTAGCTGCTAATGCTAAGATGCTAATAATGCTAACAAGCTGCTCTGTCACCTATTTGTACTCACGAGTGTAAAGACGAGTTCATACCATTTATAAAGGTTTTCCAAGTACTGATCAGACTAGCATGTTCTGATGGTCACAGCTCTGTTGTCAGTGAGTAAATATGGGTTTATACAGAAGGCATGTTCCTTCTAAAACTGGAAATCCCACCAACCTTTCTATCACCTGAAGCAGTGCCACCAAGCATGCTCAATCTCAGACTGAAATAAAGCAGAATTCTCCAGAAAAACAACAAAGTTCAGACCTTCACAGCAGCACTGTATAAACTACCAGAAGAAATTCTCAACTTCTTGCTTTTAGTTTTAAGCTTATTCACAGGATGTTGACAAAAATGTTTGTCAATTTGATATGAGAACAGAATTTATCTGTAGAATGAATGCGTTGTTTTTCAATGGAACTGATCAAGCAGTTTCTTAGTTATCTAATCAAACTGTTGCATCATGTTCCTTCAGTGTGTCTGTTACACTTAAAGTATGATAGGAAATAAAGATTAAAATCCAAACAACCTGCTGATGAATACAATTTCTCTAATGAGTCACAGACTCATTAGAGAAAGTTATAGTTATTTGGTTTATATTGTGACAGTAACGTTCTGGCCTGATAAGAAAAAAACGATATTGTGATATAAAAATTCTATATCGCCCAGCACAAGTTACAACTGATTATTTCTTTACAGAAGTCTATGGGATTTTGGCTTCTTGGAGACAGCAGGTACTTCCTGTTTGGAATGCCAGGGGGCGGGGTCACTCAGTCCACTAGTTAGATACAGTCAATGATCAAACCCAGATTTGAAGCTGCCCCCTCCCAGCAGACGGGACTCACCTATATAGGGGGATGTCTTTGGACAGAACGGCATGTCGTCCCTGCGGTTATACTTCAGGAACAAGTTGGACAGGTTGGAGTAAACGTCCAGGGCACCAACGCCCTCTGCTGTAATGTTACGAGTCAGCAGGCTGGTGGTGCCGGGCCTGCGGAAAATGCGGATGAAGTATGTGACCCTGCGGTGGTACCCCTCCCGGGACAGCAGGGCCATGACCACTAGCTGGATGCCCAGGAACATGAAGCCATAGCGCCATTTGGACTGGAGCGCCACCATGGCGGCGGGACGCAGGAGCTGCAAGTGCTGGGTTTGACAGCGTGGAGCCTCCTTGCTCAAAAACAAGGGGCGGAGAAGGCACTTTTGGTGAGTAGGGGCCAAAAGCCTGCTCAGAACCGTGGTTTTCCTCTATCAGGGTTTTCAGGGAGGGAGAAGTCTGCTCCACTCTGGTCGCAGCTGTGGGGGTTGGAGGTCCTACATCATGTAGCTGCCCCCTCCCTGACTGCCATCCTGAGCTCAGAGCTGCCGCCCCCTCTGTCAAGCTGCCTTCTGCTCTCAGTCTTTCCTAGGGGGGGCCTCTGCAGCAGTGACCATGACAGACGTGCAGCAGCCCCCACTCTGAGGATTACCCAGCGGCTGGAGGGGCGGGGAATTTCAGTGAAAGGATGGAGGGCTTTGGGTCCCACGGTGAGGAGTTCAGTCGGGGGACGGACGGCAGCCGGACTCTGAAAGAGAACAGAAGAGAGGCGGTCATTCCGACACCCCCAGCCCGGAAGCACAGAGGACAGCCATCGCAGGCTTCTAGCTGCGCCCCCCCCCTCCACACAATGAGCCATTGTGTGCACACAAATGGATCGTGTTTGTTTGTGTGAAGCCACACAGCACGGTTGGAGAAGCCTCGGCTAAACAGATCCAGGGGAGGGAGGGTGTGTGTGTGTGTGTGTGTGTGTGTGTGTGTCCAGAGCAGCGGTTAGGAACCGCACGCTGTCCCTGAAACTCATGAACGTCTACAGCTCAGCTTGGACACAAACACACAGAATGTCAATTAGAGCTTGTTAAAACGGGCGGGATCAGGCGCTAATCCTAATCCTGACAGCTCAGAGGCGGCTCAGGGAGCGTCCTCACTGCAACACGGATTAAAACGGCAATCGCAAAGTTTCCCAATGACTTCCAGACAAAACAAGCTTCTCCAAAGGCCTCAGAGATGAAAGAACTTTTCTGACAACGCAGAACTTCCTGTTTTTAATGCCGGACATTTTCTTGGATGTAAATCACTTTAAGGGGAAATTATGAGTTTAAATTAAGAGAATTAACTTTTAAACCATCTGAAGCATTTCCATTCAGTTTCATGAATCCACTTACAACCTTTAGCCTGTCCAGTACCAGGTTCAGACCGAGCAAAGAGAAACCAAATGAAAACCCTCATTGTCAAAAAACAGATTATGGATTAGACCCGGTTGATCAAAATCAGGTTAATCCCAATCATAATTCAATTGTCAAGCCTCCTGGTTCTTTTCAGGGACAGAACGAGGAGATCTGTATACGTGACACCTCCTCCGGTGTCATAGTGACCTGTAACAAGAGATAAACGCTGGTTCAGCGGGGGGGTTATTGTTGTGTCGGTGTGCCTAAAGCCACGTTTCATCCCAGCAGAAGACGAGGACGGGCGGGCGGATCTGGGTCGGCAGGTATGACAGACCGGAAAAACTGGAGAGGAGTAAGACGAGAGGAAGGCCACCACCCTCCATTCTAGGAGAGTTTCCGACAGCATTCCCAGCATCCTCTCTGCTCCTTCAGTCCCGGCGCCGCTCAGCAGCCCATTTATGGAATGTTTTGTGCACCACCCGGGGGCATTAATATTTCACACAGATGTTGTGTTCACTCGCATGAATGACTGCACAAGCTGGGGGCATGAGTCCTGAAACTATGTTTTAGTTCCTGTTCTTTTCGGCAGCGTTCTGTTTAAAACTCGCCATGTCATACAAGCCCCTCCCCCTCAACATCATCACACTTTTAAAAGGCCTCAGACATCATGGTGATCACATCAAACAGAAAACCTGTCTTTAAACACCCCAACACACACACACACACACACCCACACACACACAAAGATCCCTTAGGTTTGTGCACAGAGCTCCCATGATGCCGATCAGGAACAAGGAAACTTCATTCAGCTGGAAGCTACAGGAAGTAGAACCCAGCAGAAACACGGTGCTGTGTTTTTATTGACCTTTGTTAAATTTGCTTTGCTGCTAAAGGTCACCTGCAGCAGCAGAACTGGAGCGTGTTTCCAAATTCTACGTTATATGCCCTGTTCCCGAAAAATCGAGTACAAATATTTGTGATGTCCAAGACTGCTAGTTCACAATCTTTATAAATATAGTAGAGTTTAGTAAAAATGCACTTCAATGTTAATATTGCGCTAAAATGCTGAATAAAGTTGGATTTGAAGTGTATAAACTTAAACCAAACAGGCTGCTGTCACTGGAAGGAAATACATTTTCAGCGTAAAGTGTCGATGAAGGTTCTCATTTTCAAAGTAAAAGTATCAAATCTTTTTGTAGATAAAAGAGACTGATGTTCAGTTCACTGAAAAAAGTTCTGAAAAACTGATGAATGTGATTTTAAGAACATAAACGTCTGGTAATCAGTGATGTGAGGTCATGTGACCGTCTGCTAGCATGGTGGAGAAGTTGTACCAAAACGCGTGCGTAAAATGTTTATCTAAAGTTTTGGAGTTTTTTTTTCACTAATGATGAAAAAGATGAAGTCCATTTGTAAAACCCGTTTGTGTTGGAAACACTGCATTCAGTTCAGATGAAAGGACTGCGAGTGTTTTCTAGTTGTTCTCTGAGTTTATTTTCTGTTTTGTTGATTCTGATCTCCTTTTCTAAATTAATAAGGGCTGTCAACATTAACACCTAAACGAATCTGATAAAAAAAAAAAATCAAAGCGTTAATATTTATCAACGCTTACTAATTACACTTGACAAAAAGACTGTGTTCTGCTTCGCGTCAGACACTTCAGACTTCCACGGCGTGCGATAATTTCTGAAAATACACTATCCCGCTTATACCGTGGTCACTTACAAAATAATGAAATATTCAATCGATTTTTAATACCTTATTTTTTTTGTTTTGATCGCGTTTTAACAAAAGGTGGACTATTCATATGTGGTGCGGCCCATTGTCACAGTAACTAGACAAAGCATCACTGAGCAGGATAACCTCGACTGCAGTGAGATATATATATGCCGATCATCACGATTGGCTCAATAAAGCATCAGTTCAGAGAGAAAGTTCACCGCTTGCTTTTGTCCAGAAGATGAGGCAAAAAGATTGTTTTGTTTGTGACCAGAACTACTTTTTTAGATGAACGTCAACACCCAGTAGCCAATGAGAGTTGAGTATTTACCCGGACCATTTAAGGGCAGAAACACAATGCTTGTTTCTTATGGCTGTATATCAGCACCTTTGTTTTATTGGAGTAAAACTGCAGACATTAAAGTCTTTACAGTTCAGCCTATCTTAGCGTTGATGTGTTTTGTGCACACAAATTACACTTCTGGGATATCTGAGTTAACACTTTATAAATCAAAACATTTCAGACAATGAAAAGGAAGGAGAATTTTTCTCTAGCCTTCTTTTGTTCAAAAGCTGCATGCTGTTGTAAAAAATTAACCTAGTAAAAACATTATGAATAATCCTGATTATCCACAATCCAAAAGTGTAAATAATTTTATTAATTTTTTTAATCAACTGACAACATTAAAATCAATGGTGAATAGATGTTTTTTTTGTTTATTTTTCATCCATTCAGTAAAATGACAAACGTAGCAACCAGTCAAACATAATATATTAAATAGTAAAAACTGTGGTTTGATCTGTGAATTGTTGATCCTGATGCACCTTAGTGACCCACAAGCAGCAGACTGCACTACATCCTAATGTGTTCTTTACAATAAAACTGTTACCTGTCATCATGGTGGTTTGCCGTAAACTAAGATGATGAAGAAAAATCCTGTTTTGTAACAAACATTCTGCTTTATTCTGTAAATAAACATGAATTTAAAGTTTATTTTGCTCTAATTCCAGTTTTCAAAGAAGCTATTGATCAGTTTATTGACTAACAAGCCAAACTGATCCGTGGAGAACTATCTTCACCACTGCAGCAGAGTCTTCCTCTGTAAGCTCTGGTGTTTCCAGCAGCATCTGCTTCACATCAGAGCTGCTCCACGTCAGCAGAGCGACTTCACTCTGCTGCAAAAACACAAACGCCGAGCAACAGAACAAAAAGAGGAACAATCTATCTTCTGAAACATCCAAGATCAACATGGAATCTCCAGATGACGTCTGTCCCAACAGTTTTCCTTTAAAAAGATGGGTTTATTCCAAACTGCAAAGAAGAAGGTTCAGTCAACAGGAAATGAGCTCACTGCATCTTCAGTCCCACCGAGAGTCATTAAAGTCGTTCCTTTCCTCTCCTCTGGGGGGGCAGCTTCTGGTGCAAACGCTCACTGGTTACCTGGCATGGACTCAGAGCTGCCGCACAGAACATCACATGAAGAACCAGATCTTTCTGCAACACGTGCAAATGGTCAGAATTTCTGTGAAGCTGAAGCTGCTTTTCCTATGAAACTTCAGGGACTTTAGCTTCATGCTGCTGCACACTAAACTTTCTCACAAACAAACTGTTTTTACAGTTTTACATGCGTTTTGAATTTCCGAGAAAAATTTGACTGGTGTCTTAGGAGGGCCGTCAAGCCTCTGTATGTTTGGTGAAAATAAGGGACGGGATCTCAACCAATCATGGCTGTAGACACAAGAGGAAGAAGACAAGAGCTGCCACCACAGGCTGGGCTCAGGTTTCCCCCCCATCTGAGCCTTTGCATCCCAAACAAAACACAGACAGCCTCGTCACGACTGCAGAAAGATGCAGCTCTGAAGCTCTGGGCTTCTTGAAGATGAAGAGCCTGGCTGCATGGCCATCAGACTGCTGCTTTTTGGTGGTGTGTGGGTGAGGGGAGGGTCAAAGGCTGAAAGCAACAGGTGGTGCAGCAACACACCACAGCCCTACATGCACACACATCACCTCGATTCATCCCCGTGTTCTGCTCCTCAAGGATTTTAGAACATTCCATAACAAAGAACAGTTGCTAAGGCTTCATTAGGGAGTCAATCAATCCTCAAGCCCCGCCCCTTTCATCAAAAGGTGTTTCTCTAAAACAATCTGGCTTTATGAGCTGAGCCTTCATGACAAAACAAACCAGAAGCGCCTCAGATTCGTCAAGAATGTTTATAGCAGCAGGCCATGGTTTAAAGTGTTTTATTTTGAAGGTGCTCAGGAAGTAAATAAAGCATAAAAGTCAGTGCGTCCTTTGTGAAAACAGAACACTGCTGGGTTCTGACAGCTTAGTGAGTCTGTCATATGACTGCACTCATGTTGGTGCGAGGAAACGCTGAAGAACCACATTCCTCTCCCCCATAGCGAGGACTCTGATGTTTCCAGGTCTTTATGTAAGAGCATCGCCAGCATTATGCAAACGCCACACATCAGAGTCAGCGCCCTCGTCATGGAAACCTGCTTCAACCATTCATCACCATCACTGCTTTAAAGGTCCGACTCCTCAGAGCGACGGAGGCAGAGGAGGAACGCTGGCGTCACTCCCCCACCTCCTGCTCCCTAATGCATCCTTCCTCCCACTCCTTATTCAGCTGCAACAACATGCAGACTGCAGCAACGGCCATGGAGACCAAACCTCCACGGGACCAGCCGACCCACAACAAAACAAGCTCCGGGAACGTTTGCAGCAGATCCATCCATGGAATGAAGCTCCACTCAGGTTCTCCACAGGTGTTTACAACGTAAAAACTTTAAACTTTAAAATTGATAACAGGAGCAATCAAACATTAGAATTAAAGTAATCATGTTTTGATAGATTCATATAAATGTCACATTTTTGAGGTGCTGGATCACGGAAAAACATTCCAGTCTGGAATGTGAATGCTGTGCAACAGCTTCTGACAATGGAAACAACCTCCTGCTGAACGGAAGAAACTCTGAGAACCTCAAACCTGGAACGTCTTCTGTGGTCCTGTGAAGAAACGCTGAGTCAGCAGACCAAAGAGAAGATGGTTTCCATCCAAAGTTTAGGAGCAAAGTGTCCTGAAGTTTCGAAGACACCCCCCTTTAGCATGCTCTCATTTTAATCAGCTGGGATGGTACAGCCAAAATTACACCGTACCGTCATCATCAGTGAGATGAAAGTTCTCCACTTTCCTTAGAGAACCCGCATACGCCACTTTAGAGCATCTCGCCATCTTTGGAAAGCAGAAAAGGTGTAAAGATCACTGGCCGTGCCGACTGACCTTTAACCCCAGCCTCTAACGACAGATTGAATCATTTGCGGTCTGCACACACCTCGGTGAAACCTGGCCCCTGAACAAGCAGGTTCTCTCCTTACGTCAATTCAGCAAAGACAAAAGCAGTCTGAGCAAATATCTGCGTCCCTGTGCGTTCACGGCCGGCGGTGACGCGTCGGCCTCCATTTACGTGCAGGTTCAAGATCTTGGAACAGTCGTCCGTCATGATAACATGTTGATCATTTAAAACAGTGATGGAAATCTAAACACTCCAATTCTACTCCTTTACCTGTTATTAACTCTTTTTATGGTGGTGAAATTACAGCTACAACTGAAGAACTACAAGAACAAACCATCAAGTAAAGCGTGACGTTGTTTCCCAATATGGCTGCTTTAGAAACTACACTTGACTTGATTTGTTTCTTCTGTTCTTAACTGAGTATGAACCCGTATGAATTTGGAAAATCTTTCACTCATAGTTTAGTTTATAGTTTAGGGTTTTTAACACAATAAATGATTAAAACAATCATCCATTGTTTTACTTTAGACACTATTTATGTACTAGGAAAAAAACGTTGATTTTTTTTTTTTAATCCGTGTAATCTGATGTAATCCACGTTAATCCAGCTGTTAAACAGAAACCAACACGGGAGAAGGTCCAAACAGGTCCGGAGCACCCGGACAAAACTCCCCCCACACCCCGCAGAAAACTTTCAGGGATTGTGGGTCGGATCCTTAAGACTTTGCCCCCCAGCTCCGGACCAGACCGAGCGGGGTCGGGGGGAGGACTGAGAGCCTCTGCGGTTCGAGGGGGGCGGTTCCGTCTCTGCGCCCGGGTCCGGAAGCTGCCCGCCCGGCCGCCTTTGTTCCGCTCCGCGTTTCTGCGGGAGCTTCAGGAAATCGCAGAGGACCGCACAGGAAAAGTTGCGCAAACGTGTCGACAAACTGCGTCGAGCCACGGTAGCGCGAGCCAAACTTTCTTCAAAGGCGAAAGTTGCCGCCGTTGAGCTCGCGGCGACTCACCGCCGCAACACCCGCCGCGGGCTCCGCCAACACCGCACAAACACCCGCGTTTGAAACTGGCGCATGCTCACGGAACTCATCAAGTGGACTTGTGTAGGTGTTGGGGTGGGGGGCGAACGGAACCGAGCTAATCACGGGTTAGCGAACTAGCTTGCTAACGCACGCGGAACTACTTTCTCCTGCGGTAATCAAAAGCAGATGTTGGGCTCGCGGTTAAAGCTCACCTGACGCGCGAGGCGGTTCTGGAGTGAGACGGCTGCCGGTGTGCGGTACTTCTCGACGCAGACTCCGTTCTCCGGACGTTGTGGAGTTGTTCTTGCGTGAACCCTGCTTGGGAGCGGAGCCACACGGCCGCGTCCCGCCCCTTCACTCCGGCCCACACCCACAAGAACACTCCGCCTGCTCCGGGAAGCACCGCGTGGGGCGGGGCCAGCGTTACCTCACAGAAACGTTACTCAGGAAGATGTAAAACCGCACGAAAAGGTTCATTCATTTATTTATTTATAAAACAGAGTTTGAACTCAAACTTCATTTTCAGGAAGAAAATCCAGATTCTGTTTGACATAAAAAAGAATAAAAATCCTGATTTAAGGTGGAATTTCAGGTTTAAAAAAATCATCTTCAGTTGTTAACTCAATATGGATAAATGCAGCGTGTTCTGGAATCACATTCTGGAGGAGATTCCGGGTGATAAAAGCTCAAGATAAATTCCTGCAGGAGGTTGTTGGTCCCTGAAAGCAAATGGAAGTGTTTGCAGCATGAGGTCACCCATCATTGAAGACAGGCCCAGCCTCAGGAACATGTTCTTCAGGTAGAACGTGTCTTCACTCAGACATGAATGTGATTTATAGACAGAACTGGGACCTTTTGTTGATAGATGGAATTTACACTGACATTCTAAGACCCAAACTCTCTGACACGCATCCTTTTTACGTTGAAATGGCGGGGTTTGGCTGTGGAGGAGCTCCCTGTGCTTCTAGAATGTGCTGCTGGAGGTCAAACAAAAACGTCCCACATGTCAACACTTTTCCAATTGTCAAAGAGTTCAAGCTTCCTTTTTCTGGAACAAAAAGCGAAGAGACGCCTGACGCCATGTCCTTTGTCCACAGAACAAAACCTTTGTGGTGTGATCTCTGGGTCTGGCTCTGGCTCCACCACATTTCTGCTCACATCTGATGAACGTGATGAAGGCTTTATGTCTGTTTTAAATAAACATTTCTGCACCACGTGTGCGGCTCGGACAGCTTCCTGGTGATCGGACCGGCCCGTCTTTGTGGAACCTGAAGGTTTCTGTTGAACTTTGTGAGCTCCACGCAGAAACCAGATGACTCAAAGAGTTGGACAGGTCTGAATAGCACAAGGAATTCAATTCTGTACTGAGTCACGCTGAAATTAGTGAGATTGCCGTGGTGACATCAGTAACTATTTTTACTTCTGGAATAGCTGTGATGAATCTACTTTCAGGTCCAGCACCTTGAATGCCTTCATTGTGGCCTCCTGCAAGAATTCTGAGGGTTGAACCAGAACCCGTGAGGTCAGTGGGACCTTCAAGAAATGTCAAGGAGGGTCAGATATCTCCAGTGTACTCTGATCACTGAAATAATTTTAGAAAAAACGCATTTTGACCAATTTTCAAAAAAACTTCCTTTATTTGACATCTTTTAACATGTTTGCAGATTAAACTATTGGAGAAAAACTGTCTGTGGAGATTCTGAGTCCTTTAGATCACGTCATCACAGGATTCTGAACCCCAGCACAGCCAGACGGTTTTGTTTGCATTGCGTGTTATAACCTATTTGGATAGTTTATCGTTAAAGGTGAGTCAAAATTCAATTTCCAACCAAAAAATCCCAGTTGTGTCATTCAGGTTTTCTTTATTCATAACCTGGAAAACTGGTTCCTGAGGTCGGACCTGTTCACCACGGTTCAGTCACGTTGTCTAGATCAACTTTTAAGTCTAGTTTCTCTAAAGAACAGAATTGTTGGGTATCAGGATCAGACAAAAAAAATGCTGTTTGAAAAAGATCGTATTTGTGACGTAGAATACTGTGGGATTAAATCATTGAACAGAATTTATTAAAGGAGATGTTTTCCAGCAGACAGTTTTTCCAGCCTATTTTGTTTAAAATTTGTCTAAAATCTCATGTATATTTGAATAGGAAATGACATTTCCTGAAAAACTTTCCTGAACTTTGATTGATGTTCCTCAGAACCTGTGAAGATGAAAGAACCAGGCCTGCAGCTCCTCGGAGGGTTGCCTGAGGAAAGCGGATCAGGAAAGATCAGATTCTGAATAGAAGAATGGGTGTTCTGTTGAGGTTTTTGTTCAGACTGAGGCAAGATCTGGAACTGGGTCACGTGTATAAAACAACATCAGTGCTGAGGCTCCTCCTTCATGACCTCAGGTGAGTCTGTCCTTCATTGAAGATCAGCGGAGGAACTGTTGGAACTGGCAGATGATGAACTGGACTTCTGTTGGGCAGAACCCATGGTAGCGCAGACACCTGCGTACAGTTCGTTTCCCCTCAGGCTGTGACCTGCATGGACGGGCTGGTGTGGGCTTGGTACAGCAGACTCCTCGCCAGACAGTGTTTTGGACCAGAACCTGTGTCGTATGTTTGTTGACATGCAACAGCAGCTCTGCCCCTTCCTCCTCACACACAGATGGCCTCCGCCCGCACTGTGGGTGTCTCCACTCGTGACGTTTGCTGCCTTTGCACAAAAACAGATGCTGTAATGAAGGGTCTTCTCCCCACTTTAAGGAGCTGCTCCACTGTGGAGGAAGCAGCCCGGCTCTCCAGCCGCTCAACCGCATCAACCTGAGCCGCCTGAATCGGATCCAGGATGCATGAATAAACGGGAGCGTCGACACGCAGGTTCCATCCTTCGATTTTACATTCCCTAATATCACGTGCCTTTAGTTTACTCAGCGTATGCTAAGAATGTCATTCTCTATTTATACATCGTAGACATTTATATTACATGTATTGTCCATGTAATATCTATTTTACATTTGCTGTTTGTTTGGTGTTAGAATTTGACATAAAGCTGCACTAAAATAACAGACAGTGATGTAGGCAGTAAAACAGCTGCATGTTAATAGTAATAGTTTATTTGTTTATGAATGTATGGGAGGATTTTTACCATTGGTGTAGGACAAAACAAGGAAAACACCAGATATTTATGGAGTAATCTTAAATGAAAAGTTATTTTGTTTTGTTTTTAATGTTTTATTTACACCTAAAAATACATATTCACCATAATGTTAATGTTTTTAAAAATCAAACCACTCTGATACGTTTCACAAAGACACACACAGGACCAAACCCACCAAACATGAACCAACTTCATGCTAAAAAATGACGCCAGGAGTCCAGCTCTGATAAAAACGACCCAAGAGCAAAGAAAGCGGAATGAGTTGATTTGTTTTTGCTGAAGAACACAAATTTAATTTTTATTTCTAAGCTTGTTTGTTCTGCAGTGTGTTCGTCTTTGTATAATTTTAACAGGATATATTTCATAGAGATCAAAATCTTTTGGGATTTTTAGATGCTATTTATATATATAAAATGACAAAACAAAAAAATTGCATTTATTTTCCTTTTAACATTTACTTTATTTATTGTATAATTTTGATCAAATATATTTATGGAGAAAAAAATATTCACAGTTATTTAAGGTTTAAGTTGATTCATTCTGGAATAATATTCCTGTCTGTTTTTTATTTATATTTAAATAAAAGTTTAGTATAAAAGTTACTTTGTAAAAGTTTTAAGCTTTAAAAATGTAGTTTCAGCGTGTTCAATAAAAGTTTGTTCTGTTCGGCTCGTGAAAGGATTTTGGCCCCCTGTGCTACTGAGTTTAATACCCCTGTTTTAGGGTTTGTTTTTAGTTTGCAAGTAATACTTTTCCACTGATTAGTGTCTAAAAATAACAATAATATTTGTATTATACTGGAAATATCCCAAGAATACATCTACTCCTCTTTTAATGCTGTGTAAAAAAATGTTTAAGGACAGAAACAAATTATTATTAGTGCAATTTATTTGATAACACTAAGTTTTACATTTCCAAAACACATTTTAAGTATAGGTGTTGCAATGCATACAACAATTCACTGAAAAACGTATTCATTTTTTAAAACATCCATGCTCTGCTTGCTTGTGGCTTTTGTTATATTTTTTTTTCTTACGATCTTTACACACATTCATTCCTGGGAAACTTTAGTATAACTTTATATATATCTATATATATAGATAGATATCTATCTATATATATATATATATATATATATATATATAAAATAAAAAGTGATTTGTAAAGTAAAGTATTTAAAAAAACATATACCTTTGGATTAAACAAACTATATTCTGAAATTTGACTAACTGATTGACAATGACACAAAGATGTGAAACTATATCCTAATGCTGCACTTCAGCAAAATTGTAGCTAAAGGAAAACCTGTCGGACAGGCTTACATTTTAAACAAATCATGTTTATGAGCTTAGAATGCTAATTGAAGCTAAAAGTCAAATGCATTTAAAGTTTGAGGAAGCTGACAAAAGCTCAGTGGTTACAAAGTTTCATTCAATTTTAAATATAAATTAAAGCCTCGAGCGGCGTCGGATGGCCCGCAGGCGCTATCTGTCGCCCTAGCCCTGGCCTCTACACGCCACCGCCGCCCCCCCGCTGCCCTCACC
Source organism: Adrianichthys oophorus (assembly GCA_036245035.1). Taxonomy (NCBI): domain Eukaryota; kingdom Metazoa; phylum Chordata; class Actinopteri; order Beloniformes; family Adrianichthyidae; genus Adrianichthys; species Adrianichthys oophorus. The sequence goes on along the minus strand of BSAI01000013.1, from coordinate 266,987 downwards.
GCCCTCGCCGCCCGCCTCTACACGCCGCCGCCACCCTAGCAGCCCACCGTTGACCCTACCACACTTGTAAAGCAGCCACAACGCACCCCTGAGCCCCACCTTTCACTTTCTGTCAGGCTGCTCTTAGCTGCACGTGACAAAAGGAGGAAAAAAAGCACTTTTTTCAAAATGGCGGCTTTTCTGTTGGTTTTATCGCCATAGCAACCATTTTATGTTTGGATCACCCCGTGACACCGAACAGATAGACGTAAGTTTCAGAAGAATCGGCAAAAGTCAACATTAGAAGGTCCTTAGCAACAAAGGTTATGCGCTAGCCACGCCCACTTTCCTAATATTTTCGTATCCACTCCTATTATATCATGTTCAGTTCTGGTCAGAGGTCAACATATTAAATTTTCACAAGAATCCATCAAACAATGGCCGAATATAAAGACTACGCCACTTCGCAAGCTCGCCACGCGCACACCGTTTAAGATAGAGAAAAAGTTTTGGTACCAAAATTTCACAAATTTCCTCCCGATGATGCCCTGAAAGTTTGAAGACGATCGGAGAAAAAAAAACCTTGGGCTGAATTTTTGATTTAGCTAGGAGTAAAATTGATTTTTTTTTAAAATCAAGGTGGCGGCCTCTTCCCAAGGTCAAAGTTCAACGAAACTTTTTGGGTCATCGTAGACTTGCGCTAGGTGCATGTGTGTGAAATTTCGTTAAAATCGTGACAACAAAAGGTCCGTTATCACGTTCTTGAAAATTGCGAAATCTCCGATTTTGAAACAAAATGGCCGCCAAACCGTTGGTCATGTGGCAATCACGTAATATTTTCAAAACTTCCTTTTGCCATCACGAACAAAGTTACGTTGGTTTCGTTCATTAATTCTAAAAAGAAAAAATCTGAAAAAAAATAGTTTTTCGCTGAGTAAGCACTTTTTTTTGCGTCGGTTTTTCGCTTCCCCTGGCCTCATTTTTAACATTATAGTTTCAAATGTTACATTGTCACGTTCAGCTTGACGTTCCAGATACGTGGATATGACGTGACATTTCGCTAAAACATGTGCGAGCTAGCTAGCACCGTAGCGGTTGCGAGCTCGCCACGCGCACGCCATTCAAATTCTAACTTCTAATTCCAACATTTTGTTCACAGTTCCCGGCCATTGATGCTCGTGAAGTTACAAGATGATTAGTGAAAATCCCTAGGACGAGTTTACGTTTGAAGCTTGTACTAAACGTGCTTTTTTTTTAATTCAAGATGGCGGTCTCTTCCCAAGGTCAAAGGTCAACGAAACTTCTGTGGTCATTGTAGACTCCGGCTGGCGTGATGTGTGTGAAGTTTCGTAAAAATCGGAAAAACCAAAGTGTCGTTTTCCCATATTGTCGAAAAACGCGAAAATCGCTAAATCTCGCACTTCGCTACAAAATGGCCGCCAAGGCGTGGGTCGTGCGGCCCCCCCAATAATGATTTCAAAAGCTCTCCTGGATACCCCCGACGCGTGTGTCTTGGTTTCGTTTGCGTATTTCAAAATTTTTTTTTTTGGCCCCATAAACAGTTTTCGGCCCATTCATTTTTTTGGCGGTTTCGCTCGCCGTGATGTCATCGTCTTGGGGGGGGTGTCGTGCACTATGCCGAAAATTCATTTTCAATTTTCCCTAGGTCTCCAGAAATTTTGGTGAGTTTTCGAGTATGTGGCGGGGGTGTAATTTTCGCTCAAAGGCGACGTTAGAAAGAAGAAAAATAATAATAATAAACAAAGCAGATACAATATAGAAACATTTGCGCCTAGGGGGCTGTGTGGGTTCGTGCACTTTTTTTTGTACTACACACTGGTCAGGTCTAGGCACTCAAAGGCCTGTTCCTTCAGGTCGGTTAAAGGCTTTTTGTATGTTTTTGGGTCTTTTGGTACGTGTAAAAACAATATGGTCCTTGCAGACAGGACCCTGCTGCTGCGGGCCATAATTAATTATTTATGAAAAATGAAAACAGCAAAGTATACAATATACAGTGGGGATCTGAAGTTTGTGCCCCCCAGGTAAAATTTTATATTATTGTGCATAAAGAACCTGAGGAAAGATTGAAAAATGTCCTAAAGTCATCAGTTTAAAGATGAGACATCCTTTAATATGTAAAAAAGAAGGCTTTATTTCCATCTTTTACACTTTCAAAATAACAGAAAAGGCAAGTTTCTTTGTAAAGCTCATTTCATTTACAAAGACAATTGAAAGTGCTGTACATAAAACATAAAAGAAAGAAAACAATCAAAAGAAATATCAACGTGTAATCATTAAAATAAGATTTAAAGAAAGTTACAAAGAAGTGAATTTAAAACAAGCATAGATAAACAGTGCAGATTTAAACTTTTGAATCCAAATGAATCAACTGCAGCTGAGATCAGGTGGGTCTTTAACCTGGATTTAAATACTCAGTGTTTCAGCTGATCTAAGGCTTTCTGTTCCAGATCTGTGGAGCATAGAAGCTGAATGCAGATTCTCCATGTTTAGTTTGGACTCTAGGAACTGAAAACAGACTGGATCCAGATGAGCGGAGAGGTTCTGGCTGGTCTATACTGGGTCAGGAGGTCAGTCGTGTACTTTGGTGATAAACCATTCAAAGCTTTATAAACAGTAGCATAACCTTAAAGTCTGTTCTCTGGCAGACAGACAGCCAGTGTGAAGACCTCAGAACTGGACTGATGTGGTTCTACTTTTGTGGTTCCTGTGAGAACACGATCAGCTGAGTTCTGAATAGGCTGTAGTTTCCTGATTGATTTTTTTTGGTCGTCCTGTGAAAACACTGTTACAGTAGTCAAGTCGACTGAAGATCAATCAATCAATCAATCTTTATTTATATAGCACTTTTCATATAAAACATAACACAAAGTGCTTTACACAAAATAAAACTAAATAATAATGATACTAAATAAGCAAATAAAAAACAAATAATAATATAAAAATAAGCATAAATTAACATAAAGTCCCCTCCCCTAGATCCGTACACAACCCCCCAACCCTTTCAGACCTCCCACCCCCTAACTGATGGAGATTGACAATGAGAAACAGGCTGTTTCTGAGAAAACACCAGATGTTAAAGACAAGTTCGCAATCTGGAGCAGGACCGACTCCAGGATCTTTGAAACTTGTTTGAAAAAACTTGTGGGACAGCAGGAGGAGGAGTTCAGTTGACTGAGAATGTCCTCCAGGTCTTTACTGTTTATGGGTTGAAACTGAGCCGTGGGATTTTTATTGGTTTCCAGTGGATAAAGTTCATATTCTGGACTTGTAGTCGATAAAACAATAGTTTGTCTAATGTTTTTGATTTTCTCTGTTAAGAATTTAGCAAAGTCATTACAAGCTTTAATGGAGTAAAGTTCTGGTGCTCCTGACACAGGGGGGGGGTTTGTTAGCCTGTTGACTGTAGTGAATAACGCCCAAGAATTATGAGTTTTTGGTAATGATGTCAGAGAAATGGGACTTCCTTGAATTGCTCAGTTGTAAATGATAAAAGTGAAGTTTCTCTTTATAGATGTCGTAATCAGCCTGCAGTTTACTCTTTCTCCATTTGCGTTCTGATTTTCAATATTCTCTTTTTCAATTTTTTACGAGTATGTAATTTCTCCATGGATATGTTTTCTTTCCATAGATCACCTTCAGCTTATTGGGAGCAATACTATCCATGATACTTAACATATTTGCATTAAAGCTCTTGACAAGTTCAGTGACTGAACCTCCTGAGAGGGGAGGTGTTTGAGAGAATCTGGTTGAACATCTCACTAGTATTTTCAGTTTTACACCGTTTTGTGATCTCCTTCCTCCAAACATTTGTGTGTGCTGGAATTGTGCTTCCAAACGCAGCAGGGATCAGACAGACCTAATCTTGGAAATGTTCAGACCTTTGGAAATCAATAAATCAAGAATATGTCCTCTGTTGTGTGTGGGCTCTGTTACATGTTGGGTCAACCCAAAATTTTCCAGAGTGTTATTCAGGTCTTTAGTCTCTTTGTTCTGAGAGTTGTCAACAAGAATGTTAAAATCTCCAACAATAATTAGACAGTCAAAATCAACACAGATCATAGACAGCAGTTCACTAAAGTCATGGTTAATATCTGCACAGTATCTGGGGAGGTCGGTAGATATTTATAAAAATGGTTTTAAATGAAACCTTTAGCTGTAGAGCCACGTATTTAAAACATGGAAATCTTCCAAAAGATAACTTCTTACACTGAAATAGTTCATTGAACAAAACTGCAACCCCCCCACCCTTTCTGTCTGTTCTTTCCTCGCTGATAACGCTATAGTTGGGAGGGGTTGAGTCGATGAGAACACCTGAACTGTTATTTTCATCTAACCAGGTTTCAGATAAAAACATTAAATCAAGGTTATGCTCAGTAATAAAATCATGAATTAAAAATGTTTTCCCTGCTAAAGACCTGACATTTAAGAATGCTAACTAAAGAGGTCTAGGAGTAACAGCGTAGTTTACCTTATGTTTCTGGATAGACACAGAAGACACGTTTACCTCAGTTAAAATCCTTTGTGTTTTGGCCAAACTCCATTCCTCCTGTTAGTAACAATAACAGGAATGGTGTAAGTTTCTAATGAACAGGTTTCCTGGAGAAAGTCATGACGGTTGGTCATTTCCCACCCTGGACCCTCTACACATCAAACAGCTGACTGCGGAGACAGGATATGTCGTCATACATAAGGGGGTGGGGCTTCACGTCATTGAACGTTCCCTTTGAATGTTCTGGTGACAGGGTTATGGGGGACAAAAATGGATTGGCCAGGGGAGTAGATCTCAGCCCCATACCTACTCGCTCCATCATCTGGTCAGAGAATTTCAGGTGGGGGGAAGAGGGGGAACGTGGGGAAGGGGACCTGTCAGGGGTTTGGTGGTGTTTGGGAGGGTGAAGAACATCCGTCGTCCTCGTTTGTGCTTTTCAGGGGCTTGGAGGCAGATAAAAAGTCTTTCCCATTTTTGATGTTTTTCTCCAGTGGGGGTCCCACTATCTCTTGCATGAATCCAGTCTGTCTGGCCTTGACATTGAGATAAGTCTTTGTTTATCTCAGTCTTGGCATGACGTAGGTAGTAAAAAAGATTGGAGGAGAAAAGTTTAACTCCTGACTTGTTCAAACTGAATCCATCCATAAGATGCCTGCGTTCCCAGAAAATGTGAAAGTTGTTGATGAAGTTAACTCCGTTGTCAGAACATGACACAGAAAGCCATCCGTTTAGTGCCAACAGTCTGCTGAATCTTTCCTCTCCTTCTGGAATAGTTGGTATGGGACCACTGATTGGTGACTGTTGACTGGTTTCAAAATGGCGGTGCATGTCTCAGGAAGCAATGGAAACAGATTGTCTCGTTGCACTAGTGACGGAGGTAAGACGTTTTCTACGGGTGACGTAAACACCTCTGTAAGTTGTAGGGCTGTAGTGGGGTCTGTGTGGAAACAAAGGGCCGATGGGTTATCTGCAGAGGCTTCTGCGCCAACAGCGCCCCCTGCTCAGAGGTGAATTTCTAATGAACTCCTGCCGCTCTGCAGAAACTATGTTCTGGAAAACGACACTGGGTTTAGATAAAGAACGGCATCATCATTATTGAAAGACCACTGGGAACACTTTAGAAACAGACCAGAAGATGATCGCAGCGGGATTTTCAACTGAAACGAGAGAATCCAAACTCAGCATAAGAATTGCTAAATAAGAGTTGGCTTTAAATGTTTTGGATTTACTCAAATTCTATTTTTTTTTTTTTTTTAGAGATGTGACTCAGATTAGTTGAAGCTTAGACAGGAGAACTTCCATAAGTTGTTGAATTGAGGGATGAAGACAGAAAATAAACAAGCAGGAATCCCTTTTCTGTGGAAAACATCTTTATTGGATTTCTTTTGAACGTGTAGTTAGATGAGGAAACACAGATACAAAGGCTTTACCCGAGCTACAATTGAGGCCAGATATTTAGAGGAACCAGCGGAGTTGCCTGTAGAAAAAAACACTGTGACGCGGTGAGTCATCTGGAGCTGGAAAAAGGGCTGACCTGAAGTTTGTTTCGAGTAAATTTAGTCCAGAGAAATGGCTGCGAGGCCAAAGCTCCCAGAATGCAGTTTTCTTCTCTACTTGTAGAACTCGTGCTCCTGCTCATCCTTTTTGATGACCGTCTTGTAAGCTTTCTCAAAGTCTTTGGCCAGGACGATGTACCGGTTCTCACGCACGGCCAGCATGCCAGCCTGAGGCGGCGGACAGGGCAAAGTCAGACAGACTGTGGGAGGAAGACACCAGCAAGAACGAGACAGAAGTAAAGCAACATCTCACCTCCTGGCAGATGGAGTTGATGTCTGCTCCAGAAATCTTGTCAGGTCGAGCAACATCTGTGTGACAGTTAGGGACGAGTAACGCTCAAAAATCTATCCTGAAGTGACCTAGCAGGGAATAAGCCAGATTTCATGATGAAAATGCTAAAAAAAAAAAAAAAAAAAAACACTTTTCATGGGACCCATAAGGAAACATGAGGACAGAACAAAGCAGAACTTCCACCTTCTGACTCGTGTTTCTTCAATGTTTAGTGATGTTCAGAAAGAGCTGATGTAACAAAAACAGCCTTTTGAAACAGTTCAAAGCTGCTTTAGGAAATCCATCAGCTGTTTGGAAAAAGAGCGATCGGAGTAGATAGAATGATGATGGACATAGACCTCCAACCAAACTTCAAACCTCTCTAAAGGACATAAATGGTTGCAGATATTTAACAATTTCTGAGCAATGAAATTGACAAAGTGGAAAGTCTTTTGCAACACATTCATGTTTAAAGAAACATTTGTGAGGAGTCAGACATCTGAATGTTTTCTTTAATTTCAGTCTCTCTGGCAGACGCAGTCTGACTGCAGACTGCCACCTGCAGGCCACTGTATTTGCTGTCCTTTCTGTAGCATTCGCTGCAGATTTTTAAAGGGTGACGTTTCGAGTGTTCATGAAAACCTTCAGAAGGATACAGTCCTCCAGGTCCACCTCCTCAGAAAGGTTCATTTTACTGGTGATGGTGGAGAAGATGAGGCGCTTCTGTCTGCGGTCGGGCAGTGGGAACTCGATCTTTCGGTCCAGGCGGCCCGGTCGGAGCAAGGCTGGGTCCAGAGTGTCTGCTCGGTTTGTCGCCATGATGACCTGAGGAACAGAGGTTGGATCACATGAGATGAGGAATTTAGCCAGAAACACTAGATGGTCAGAGCCTTTAGACGAGTTCAGAATGACAAGAAACAAAATCAAATCACTTCAAACTGTGCATCAGGTTTTTGTTTCAAATTTTACACCGGTGTGACGAGATTTTCCTCAAAGCAGAAGGAAAAAAAAAATTATTCTCAAGATAATTTAAGGATCCGTCCAAAACGTTACAGAAACTGAGAAGTCCCCATGAGGTTGACTGAATTGACACGAGAACCTCTTTGCTTTCATAAAGTCAGATGCACGTACCAATGGGGGCGTTTCCAGAGAGGACGATGGGCTGTGGGAGCTCAGGACAAACACTGGGGGGGGTGCAAGAGGACTCACCTTGACGTTGACGTTCTGGTCAAAGCCGTCCATCTGATTCAGCAGCTCCAGCAGAATCCTCTGCACTTCCCTGTCAGCTGCAGCAGAAAGCGTCAGACTTGTGGTGCGGAACCTCAAAAACCCCACAAACCTCACAGTCGCTGACTGTACCTCCAGTCTGAGCATCGAAGCGCTTTGTGGCGATGGCGTCGATCTCGTCGATGAAGATGATGGCAGGTGCGTTCTCTTTGGCCAACCGGAAGACGTCCCGGACCATACGGGGGCCTTCACCCAGATACTTCTGAACAAACTCAGAACCCACCACACGGATGAAGGCAGCTGTGGACAGAAGCGGACTCTTATTCTGAAAACCCCTAACAGGCTCTTAATGTTGAGGAATTACAGATGTGAGCACAATCTAAGTCTGTGAGTGAGGAATCCCTTGGCCGGGTTTTTGTCAGACACAACCCGGATGTGGTGTCAAACTTTGGTTCTGCAGTCTCAAACAAAGTTCTGTTTACAAAACCAAAACTCTGTTCCTGTACCTGAGGACTCATATTTTGAAAAGGATGAATTTTACTCATAAAGTTACTTTTAATGTTGTTTATCCAGGTGACGTTGTCTTGAATCATGGCATCTGGACTTTCCCACGAGAACACTGAAATTTTGCCACAAACAGCGGCTCTGGATCATGGAGAGAATCACGAAGGTCTCCATCATAAAAGCAGGAACCTGTGATCTTGATGGAGGTAAACTCTGAGGTAGTCCGGTTAAACTTCGGTCTAAACTCCCTCAAAAGGAGGATGTGAGTGTTGTTCCAGCTTCTCTGAAGTTTCTTTCATTAAAAGAAACTGCAATTTTTTCAATTTTTCTGGAAAAAACCTTCAGACACAAAATCCTCCATTCAAACTTTCCTTTTGTTTCAGTCTTTAGTAGCAATAAAGTTTCTGTTTGAATCCCAACATTTATGTCATAACTTTGAGGATCAGAAGGGTTTTAAAAAAATGTGGCCTTTTCTTAAATCAGTAATAAATTGTAGTTAAATAAAAGTCCTAAAAATGAGCGAGTGCATCTCTGTAGCCACACTGATAACAGATTTCTGTTCACACTTTTTGTTTATATATTTTAAATTCAGTCTCATTCCTTTACAGACATGTCTGTTTTCATCTCTCCCACTTCCTGCTGTCTCCCGCATCTCCTCTCTCTTGTTCTGCTTTTATTGTGTTCATTTCCTGCGGCTGACAGGATGTTACCACAGCATGATGAGCTTCAGGAGGATGGAGTGTAGATCTGTCAGACAAACGCTGCAGATGTGACGGACAAACACCTGTAGTGTGGTGGGCCACGGCTTTGGCCAGCATGGTTTTTCCACAACCTGGAGGTCCATACATGAGGACACCTCTGGGGGGGTCGATGCCGATCTGAGGGAAACAGCAGGACAACACAGTCAGATGAAGTCTCCTGCTTTGCATAATGACTGCAGGTGTTTGTCCTTCCCCAACCTGCTTATAAAGCTCGAAGTGCGTGAGTGGCAGCTCCACCGCCTCCCGGACTTCCTGCTTCTGGATGTCCATCCCTCCGATGTCAGCGTACATCACATCTGGCTTTTGATCTAAAGCACAAATCAGTTCCATCAGGGAGAAGAACAACAACACAGAGAAGAGTGGGCAGTAGGGGGCACACCTGAGGTCAGCATCATGATGCTGCTGTCCGCCTCAGGAGGAAGGACATCCACCAGCGCGTTGCTGTGCTTGTGCAGTGCCACAGAGGCGTTGGGTTTCAGCAGCTCTCTGTCGATGGTGCTCAGGATGCGGACATAGTAGTTGGAGCCTGAAAAAAAGCAGCTGGTTAGACCGAATAATGAGTCCACAGCTGGAAAACTACTCCTCAAAGTGTTTGAAGAGCACCATCCACACCCCCAGGAGAAACTCGCCTGTGGTGGAGCCGACAATGGCCGTGTTCTGGTCAACAGCCTCCAAAAACTGGCCGATGACCAGAGGGATGCTCTGTATCCTCTTCACCTCCTCCTGAGCATGCAGGAACTCCTTCTTCAGGTTCTTCTGTTCATCTTTGATGTACTCCTCCTGCACCTCCAGGAACTCCAGTTCCTGCTGCAGTTTCTGCAAATGAATGAGGAGCATGGAGTGAGCAGCATAGAAATGTGAGCAGAAACCAGCTAAGGCGAAAGAACATCAACAGGGCTTTCCACTGTTTTTAGGACAGATGCTCCATCAGCTACGAGAGAGGGTTCAGATATTTATAAAATACTTTGACGCAGTCAAAGTTAGCAGGATTACCTGTCTAAAGCAGGTGAGTTGTAGAAGCATTAATGCAAGCATGTAATCAAACTCAGATCACTCAGACAGCTTTAAAGCCAGTAAAGCTCAAGTTTTGGACAACGTTCATCTTCTCAACACTCAGTAGTAGAATTCACCAACAGTTTACAGTTTCTGAAGAACATTTTTTTGGAGCAGGAGTATTTAAACCTCCATTTGACCAGCTCCTGTTGCTCCCTCAGACTTGAATCCATCTCACCGTTCTCTGAGTTCCACAGGGGAGCAGATCTTTTTACTGCTCTGTTCTTAAACCTTAGGAGCAGCACAGAAACTAAAATTCCTCCTTATGCCCGTTTTCTAAGCATCTGTTCTTTATTTTAGGTTTTTGTTTTCAATCTGTGCAGCCCTCATTGTGGTTTATTATAAATATTGTTACATGCAGACCTTGTATCTAGAATAAAGATCTTCCAAGTCTTCTGGTTCTGGTGTCAGGAAGGACAGGCCAGTCTGAGGTCTGGAGCTCAGGACGGGGGGCATCTCATCCTGTTGGGATTAACACAGAAGGGGTCCAACAGTGACATAGAGGCACCACACCACAAAGCTGGGAGACGTGCACGTCTGTGCACACAGAGCTCCACAGCCTGAAGGATGCATCAAGAGTCAACAAAACAACACATAAATGAATGCTGCTGATCTGCTGTAAAATACCAATAGAGCTGAAGTTTCCCCACCCTCACCATCAGAGCCACTCTGCAATAAAACACCCCGTTATATCTGCTAAGAACGTCCAAACCAGCTCAAAGATCATACAGCAACACGAAAAGTTTAGAAAGCATTACCATAAAAACTCTCAAAACTAAACTTATTTACATTCAAGAGATGTTTTTAATCCAGAAATGAGAGGATTGTTTATCTATTGACGTTTTCAATTAGGGGCTGTGTGTGATTAACAGCATTTTCAGTTGGGATTAGAACCCTTAACCAACCGACACTTAAAAACAGAGATTGGTACCATTAAAATACTAAAATAAAGCAGTTATCCTTATAGCAGAATAAAAGGAGACCACTGTCATACGATGTCCCTGAACTGCAAATTACATTAACAAAATACTCGACAATTAAAAAAGCTGTTTTTTTTAAAAAAAAAAAAAAAAAAACAGCATTGCATTTTTGAAAACAACATTCCAGAAATTAAAACGTAAAAGAAAAGTAAAAGAAAAAAAAACATTTTGTAAAACAAAAGTAAATTACATAAAACTAATTGAAATGGTAAAAATCAAAAGATAATAAGAAACCAGAAAACTATACCTAACTAATTATACTGTGGGACATGAGGCAGCTGTGTGCAGCGGTAAGGAGGTCGACCTGTGAACAGAACGCTGCAGTTTTGGTTCCTGCTTTGCCCTCCCATGTGTCGAAGTGTTGTCGGGCAAGACACTGAATGCCACATTGCCTCTGGTGGTCTTAGGTTGGTGCCAGTGCTCAGCAGCCAAGCCGTCATTAGGGTGGGAACGTGTGTGTGTGACTGGTCGAATAGGACGGTTCCTGTAAAGTGCTCTGGGCTCATTGTGTTTGGTTTTTTAACATTTTATTTTTTCCCCTGAAAATAACTTTTGTTTTCAAAAGTGTGGAATTCTGCATTGATTTCTAAATTGTTAAGCTGTTTTTTTTTTTTTAATATTTGTCTTGCTTTTTAAATTGTGATCTGTACTTTTTTTTTTGTTAATTCAAGTGATTTGTTTGATGTGATTTGCACTTCAGGGCCACCGTACTGATGGTACTATTTCTAATTAATTCTAATTTAGTGAATTGTTCAAAAAGAAAAAAAAAAAAACACATTGAAACCAAAACTCAATTCTAAAACATGAATGTTGTTATTGGAAGCATAAAAGAAAGCAGATAAAATCAAAATAACTGGTAATTTTAATTTTAAACTTCTCAAAGTGGTACAACTTGACACCAATCTGAGGTTTTTGTTTACAGTAAAATGCATTAATTTAAAAAAATGTTTGCCTATTGAAACGAAATTATGAAGAAAAAAAGGATTTCAAAGAAACTGTTTCTAAATTTTCTATATTTTTTTATTTACGTTCTGTTGTGTTCCTATTGACCACTTGCAACATTTAATTTTAGAGTTATTGAATGAGCTTTAATATAGCAAACGACGTGTTAATTATAGTGAAACATACGAAAAGCTTTGCATGCTTTTTTAAAAAAGTTATTGGAGTGGAATTTAGTAACATATAAGGTAGAATTGGCCCATTCTGTCCAAAAACCACAGATCTCTGAGACAAACCTGTTTATTTGGTATGTTGCTAACTTCTACGGCTCGAGAAAAAGGCTTTTACATTTTGTTAAATCAATGTTTAAAAGGCCCTTAAATGAGCCTCTATGATAATCTAACAAAGATCAACCATATGGAAATTCATGTTTCAAAGTAAATGTCCTTAAAGTTCCCTCCGAATGCTAACGCTACAAGCTAGCATGAATGACTGACCAGCATGAATCGGCAGGTTTACGCGCCGGCAGATTTACGGACAAACAACTACAGACAGACTGAAACAAAATCTCGTCAGAGCTGCTCTTGGACACACGCGTTTCCTAGAAAATTCACGTAAAACTATTTTTTCCAACAACATAAACAAAAGTCATAATTCTTACCGGACTCTTCTCCACCGTTACCAGGTCCTCCATGTTAAGCTAGGTACTAACGTAATGACGTAAACAATGGAGACGCGATGACGTAAATGATGGGTTCATCTTCTTCGTTTCCGAAGACCGGTCACATAACCTGCGGGGCTATTACTGCCATCTGTTGGTAAATATTGAAATCATCTGCCGAAA